>CAOJBK015746140.1:0-13073 GCA_948294925.1 Codiaeum variegatum | reverse complement strand
GCTATCAATCCCCATTTGCATAAATGCCGCCCACTGTAGGAGGTTTACTGAGCTTCTTGTGCCAACAAAGATCCTCTTAGCCCTGAAATTAGCCACTACTGCAGAGATGACTATGGCTTCGCCCTTAGTAGTGGCTCGGCTAGCTGAATAGGATGTTGATTGCTTCGTGCCATTGAAATACACAAATTCAGATGGCTCATGGGTTTGGGCCAGCTCCTTCTCCTTCCTTCAACTGAGAGGAAACTCTTCTAGGCCTTATATGAGACATAAGATATCTCCAGCCACTCCATCTTCTATTGGCACTAGCTCTGTTGGGTTCGCTGGCCCTGCTCTGTCATTTCTCTAGGCATAGTTGCTGAGGTACACTTACTTAATGAGCCTATTAATCTATTCAAGGAGGGATCTGTAATTATCAGTGGTGTGCCCATAAGTATTGTGAAACTTGCATCATAGTGATCTGTCTCTCTTGGATGGATCTTTCATAATGGGCCTCATCCTCTTCCAGATATCCTTATCCTAAAAAGTTGCAAAGGGGTTTTTCATTCAACGGTGTGAGCTTGGAAGGATCGAACCTCCTCCTAGGTGGTTTGGCATACCTCGGCTGAGGATTCGGTTTATTAGGGGCTCTACCCCTTGGTGGCAGCTCTTCCTTCTTAGCTTTCTTTTGGGACGAGCCTCCCTCTTTTGGCTTTCTTCTCTTAAAAAACCTGCTCTCCCTAAAAGTATCATCCTACTTGATGTACTCCTCTGCAATAGCCATGGCTTCGTTTAAGGTCCTGGGCGAACTCCGGACCAAGGCTTTGAAGTAATCCAAATGGCTAGTGCGCTTCTGCAAGGCATCGATTGCTCTGGGCTCATCGATGTTTGTCACCTTTAATGTTTCTCTATTAAAACAAGTAATGAAGTCTCTGAGTGATTCATCCAAACCCTGCTCCACCTACTCCAAGGCTTGAGTCAGTGTTGGTATGGGATACTGACTGAGAACCTCTTGACAAGCAAGTTCACCAGATTCCAAAATGAATCTATATTGCCCTCTGGCAGGCTATCATACCACTTCACTGTAGCCCCTCCTAAAGTGCCTCTGAAGGCTCGGTAAAGTGCCTCATCCCTGGTGGTTTGCAATTCCACCAAATGTTTGTACTCCATGACATGTGCTTTAGGATCTTGCTGCCATCATACTTGTCAATTCTAGGCTATTTGAACTTCTCAGGCATCTGTAACTCTTCTATATGCCTGGTGAAAGAGGCCTGAGGTGGAGAGAGAAATCTCTCCTTCTGTCCGGCTTCGGGCCTACCATCTCCTCTACATATCTCCGAACCTTTTCCCTTAGGGTCATTCTAGACCCATGATGGCTCGAGGCCTTCTGTTCTTCTCTTCTAGGGTTTCCATGCCTGCTTGCATGCTCATGTCTTTATTCTGAACCCTTATGAGATCTACTTTGGTGATCCTCCTCTCTCTTGTTGGCAGCAAATCTATCTCCTACTGCCTCCCTATCATCCACCTATCACCTTCCACTCCTTTCAACCATCCTTTATTCCCTGTCTGGCACTTCAGGCACAGATCTACTCTGATTCCTCTCTTTTTCAGGTCTGGTTGCTGCTACATTAGCTGGTATTTTAACATTCACTTCGTAGTTTCCTACTGGAGGGTTATTATCTACTCTGGCTGGTGGGTCAGGCCTTTGTGCTGCTTGGAGGGGTGAAACTAAAGGAACAAGATTGGTGATCAAGCCTTGCAAGGCAACTACCAAATCTGGTATTGCCTGAGGTAATATGGGTTGTGAAGTTGGTGTGGAAGGGCTTAGGATCTGAGGTTGGTTTATGAAACTCTGAAGGCTTTGTAGGGAAGCAGCTAGATTAGCTAAAGCTGCAGTTGGGTTTTGGTGGGTTGGAGGTCTATTTTCTACTGGATTTTTAGTGGTAGGAGGAGGAATATCCTCTACCATGTGGGTTTCATCATGTGTTTGTTCCATTGTGAGAGTTTGAGCTATGATATAGGCTTTGAGGTTGTGCTTGAAAAGGAACTGCTAGTCGGTTGCCAAATGATGCGTATGGGTCTTGGCCAACACTTGGTTTGAATGGCTCTGGTCGAGTTGGAATTAGCCTGCACAGATAAGACAATGGTTAAAGATGGTCGGACGTTGTGTCTGACGATAACCCTTCGATGCTCAAGTCAGAAATAGGTTTGAACTCAAATGGAACATTGTGTGTGGTGTTTGGTTATAAGGAAAGTATGCATAGATTCATTACCTTGTTTGAGTAGCTGAGGTCTGTATTTATAGGGTGAAAACCCTATTGAAGGGGACACGTGTCAGCTCCAGGCACTTTGCAGTGTATCTCTCCATGGGGCCAGTGACACATATCTGCTGTGGGGCCTGAACCTCGAAGGCCATAAGAGACAGAGCTTGTTGTGAGGATGGGGTTCAAATAGGACAAAGTGCTACAAGGTTCGGTCAGGATCCAAGTTTGTTTTTGGGGCCGAACCAGGCCAAGGCTGAGCGGTATCACTTACTCTCTTAGATACCTTGAGATATAGAAACTCAAACATTTAACACCACATTAACAGAAACTCATACTGACTAGTAATCAAGTAAAGTGGGAAGAATAGAGAGAGTTGTTGGTATTATTAACTCAAAATCCTAATATGATTTGGAGAAGTTTATTTTCATATTTTGGGTCTGAGAAATATTCTTTAATTATGTAAGAAAATTTTCCTTTATGAGGTAAAATTCATATTTTATTATAATTCCTATTTAGTTGAGTATCTTTATTCGATTGAGATTGTAATAATTATCATTATAAATAGAAGTATAATAGGAGAGATTGTTGAGTTTTGTCCAACTATGAGGAATGTGAGGGCTTTTACTCAAGAGGAATAGGCTTTCTCTAATTGTAAGAGGGTTTGCAATTTTGTAGTTCAAAAATTGCACTTTGATGATAGTGAATAATTTTGGAGAGGATCTTAAATGTAGGTCTGTTGAGACTGAATCACGTTAAATTTATTTGTGTTATGTTTTTTTTCTCTTTTCTTACCGATGTGCATATAACTCTATTTTTTCCCAACAAGTGGTATCAGAACTTTTGATTCTTTATTTTGGAGTTCAAGAGTTATTTTTTAAAAGAAAAAAACATTGAAGACTAAGAAGATGATGAAGGGTAAAGACAAATCAATTGGAAATCATATGGAAAATATATCAAGATCAAAGAGAACATAAAGGTAAGTAGAAACTTGAGGATGTTATTGATGATGATGATGCTTTCTAATTGATGTGTATAATCAAGAGATTTTAATGTAAGGTGGAGATTGATAGAATTGTTGATTGCAAAATTTTCAGTCAATATGGAGATTGTTAGGATTATTGACTCGAAATCCTAATATGATTTGGAGAAGTTAATTTTCCTATTTTGTGTATGAGAAATATTCTTAATTTTGTAGGAGAATATTTTCTTTATGGGGTAGAATTCTTATTTTAATGTAATTTCTATTTAGGTGAGTATCCTTATTTTATTGAGATTGTAATATGTAACATTATAAATAGGAGAGATTATTGGGTTTTTCCCAACTGTGAGGAATGTGAGGGCTTTCGCCCAAGAGGAAGGGCCTTTGTCCAATTGTAAGAGGGTTTACAATTTTTCCGTTCAAAAATTGCACTTTGATGATAGTGAATAATTTTGGAGAGGATGGTAGATGTAGGTCTGTTGAGACCGAACCATGTTACATTTATTTGTGCTATGTTTTTCTTTTCAATTTACTTACCGCTATGCATATAACTCGGTTTTTTCCCAACAAGTGCTATCGAAGCTTTTGGTTTTTTATTTTGGGATTAAAGAGTTATTTTTGAAAAGAAAAATCATTGAAGATTGAGAAGATAATGAAGGGTGAAGACACATTAATTGGAAATCATATGGAGAAGATATCAAGACTAGAGAGAACATAACGGGTAAGCATAAAATTGAGGAAGTTATTGATGATGATGATGCTTTCTAATTGGTGTGTATGGTCAAGAGATTTTGATGCAAGGAGGAAACTGATATAATTGTTGATTGTAAGATTTTGAGTTGAGGTGGAGATTTTTAGGATTATAGACTCAAATTCCTAAATATGATTTGGAGAAGGTAATTTTCCTATTTTGGGTATTTCTCCTATTTTGGGTATGAGAAATATTCTTTAATTGTGTAAGGGAATATTTCTTTTAGGGGGTAGAATTCCTATTTTAATATAATTCATATTTAGGTGAATATTCTTATTTGATTGAAATTATAATAGGTAGTATTATAAACAAGAGTATAATAGGAGATTGAGCATTTGCCCAGCTGTGAAGAATGTAAGGACTTTAGCCTAAGAGGAAGTGGCTTTGCCCAATTATAAAAGGGCTTTGCAATTTTTTCGTTCAAAAATTACACTTTGATGATAGTGAATAATTTTGAAGAGGATTATGAATGTAGGTATGTTGAGACCAAACCACGTTAAATTTATTTATGATGTGTTTTTCTTTTCTCTTTTTTTACCACAGCGCATATAACTCTGTTTTTTCTCTACATATGGTATTAGTGCTTTTGGTTCTTTATTTTGCAGTTCAAGAGTTATTTTTGAAAAGAAAAAATCATTGAAGATTGAGAAGATAATGAATAGTGAAGACACATCAATTGAAAATCATATGGAGAAGATATCAAGATCATAGAGAACATAAAGGCTAAGCAAAAAATTGAGGATGTTGTTGATGATGATGCTTTCTAATTGATGTGTATGATCAAGAGATTTTGATGTAATGTGAAGACTGATAGAATTGTTGATTGCAAGATTTTGAGTCATGATGGAGATTGCTGGGATTATTGAATCAAAATCCTAATATGATTTGGAGAAGTTTATTTTTCTATTTTGGGTATGAGAAATAATCTTTAATTATGTAGGAGGATATTTCCTTTATGGGATAGAATTCCTATTTGAATGTAATTCTTAGTTAAGTGAGTATCCTTCTTTGATTGAGATTGTAATAGATATCATTATAAATAAGAGAGATTATTGGGCTTTTACCCAACCATGAGGAATGTGAGGGCTTTCACCCAAGAGGAAGGGGCTATGCCCAATATTGAGAGAGAGTTTGCAATTTTTCCATTAAAAAATTGCACTTTGATGATAGTAAATAATTTTGGAGAGAACAGTGGATGTACGTCTGTTGAGACCGAACCATGTTAAAGTTGTTTGTATTGTGTTTTTTTTTTCTCTTTTCTTATCGTTGCGCATATAACTCTTTTTTTTCCAACAAGTGGTATCAAAATTTTTGGTTCTTTATTTTAGGATTCAAGAGTTATTTTTTAAAATAAAAAAATATTGAAGATTGAGAGGGTAATGAAGGGTGAAGACAAATCAATTGGAAATCATATGAAGAAGATATCAAAATCAAAGAGAACATAAAGGGTAAGTAGAAAGTTGAGGATGTTATTGATGATGATGATGCTTTCTAATTGATGTGCATGATTAAGAGATTCTGATACAATGTGGAGACAGATAGAATTATTGATTGCAAGATTTTGATTCAAGATGGAAATTATTGAAATTATTGACTCAAAATCCTAATATGATTTGAAGAAGTTTATTTTCCTATTTTGGGTATGAGAAATATTTTTTAATTGTTTAGGAGAATATTTCCTTTATGGGGTAAAATTCATATTTTAATATAATTCCTATTTAGGTAAGTATCCTTATTTGATTGAGATTGTAATAGACAACATTATAAATATGTGTATAATAGGAGAGATTATTGGGATTTTACCCAATTGTAAGGGCTTTCACCTAAGAGGAAGGGGCTTTGCAATTTTTCTATTAAAAAATTACACTTTGATAATAATGAATAATTTTGGAGAGGATTGTGGATGTAAGTCTGTTGAGACCGAACCACGTTAAATTTGTTTGTGTTGTATTTTTCTTTTCTCTTTTCTTACCGCTGTTTATATTTTTTTGTTTTTTTCCTAACATGAGTAATTAAAAATAGTATAAACAGGCTTCAATAAGTAAAAGGCTAGAAAAATAACAAGTTCATCCAAAACTAAGGAAAGTAACATGTCATATAGATTGATATACTAACCAAAAGTGAAACATTAATACATATACTAAGAAATTGTATTATATAATTAAACATTTTATGTGAATTAAAAAAGAGTAAAATAGTATCAAAAGTATAAATATCAAACTTTTGAACAGCTACAAGATTATCAATATCCCATTAATACACTTCAAATGTATTTATACACACAAACAAAACTAACCTTTGTTAGGAGTTCGAACAACAATCGATAGCATAATAAGCTTTTTTTTGAAAATCGATAACATTGTAAGATTTTGAATTATTTTATAGTTATTAATTACTGTAATTTAGTTCTCGAGTATGAAAAAGTAGTTAAGAAAATGTCAATATAGTTGAAATGTCTAAATATGATCATTGATTTTTGAGACTTAATCTTTTAAAAAAAATTATTGTAATCAAGTAATTAATTAAAGCAGTTTTTTCCTTATTTAATCATTTTTCTATTTTTATTATAAGATTCTGTTCTAGTTGAATTGCAAGCTCGATTTGCTCTCAAAGTTCTAGGTAAGCCGGATTATCTTTTGGGAGTTGAAGTGCGTTATTCAGCTGATGATTTTTGTTGTTAACTCAAAGCAAGTATATTTCTGATTTGCTTCATCAAGTTAATATGTATGAGGCAAAGGAAATATCGACACCTACCAATCCAATGGAAAATTGTGCATTAGTGCAGTTGACCCATTTTCTGACTTGACTTTAAATAGAAGTATCGTTGGTACGCTTCAATATCTAAGAATTCCTCAATCAAACTTGGCCTTTGTTGTGAATGAAGTTAGTTAATTTGTGCATGATCCAGAGACCACGCCTTAGTATGCTCTCAAGCGTATATTGCGTAATTTATGTGCTATAATTGGTTATGGTTTGATTATTAAACCATCAGATTTTCATACTATTAATGGATATACAGATGCTGATTGGGAAAGCTTTGTGGACGATCGCAAGTCTACAACCGGATATGCTATTTTTTATGGCTCAAATTTAATTTATTAGAGCTCTCCCAGACAATGTATAATGCCTCGATCTTCTACCATATCATAATATCTAGCCATTGATATGGTGAGCTTTGAAATTTTTGCACAGCTGTAGCATTTGCTAAAGAACTTGGTATACCATATGATCCAAATCCTTCAGTTTAGAGTTACTTTGCCATGATTAAAAAAAGAAAGTCACAACTTTACAAACATCATTATTCAGCACATCCCAAAAATTTCGAAAGAAATGTCTTGTAAAGCCATCAGGCCCAGCTGCACTAGATCGGTCCAAGGAAAAGATAGTAGCTTGGATTTCCCTACTAGCTAACAATGTGATCTGAAATAGGAGAAGGCTAATCAATAAGGTTGTTGTCATTATGTAAGACCGAAATAGACTCCAAAGGCTTTTGAATACTGATAGCAACTGATAATTGAGCATCATTACTCTCTCGTTGAATTAGTTCGCAATGGCTCAAAAGCATTGGTAAGAAGCACTTCAGTATGCATCCTTTTAACCCATTTAGAAGTCCACTCGACTTGTTTAGTTTTAACAACCTGATTAGTAGGAGGCTTAGGATCAATCTTCTTCATTTTAGTGGGTTTATTCAATCTACAAGAAGTTGTAGCATGGCCATATTAAAACATATATTGCAGAATGGGGGAAGGTTTCCAAAAGACACTTCAATGAAAAAACTTTTGCCCACCCTTTCAATTAAAAGGGATTCTGGATGTTCAATAGACAAATTCAAATTAATAAGAACATGACATAGTGTCTAAACTCTTCTATCAAAGTGGCATTGTCAATCTTTAATGGAACACATATTCCTCTCACAATATCAGATAGGATCTAGCGATGCCAGTTCTCCATGGCAGCTTGTAGAAGCGAGTCCATATTTGAGAATTGGTAGGCTTTTAAGCATTTGGATCAAAGTCAGGAGTCCAGTGTTGCAACGTAAAATGCTAGGCCTGATATTAATTGAGCCTCTGCTCTAAACCTTGTTCTTCTCCACCAACAATTGTAAAATAATTTGATAAAAACCTCTACCCAATGAAATAAGCTTCCTTGGACACTATAGTCCACAAAGTGTAGAGAGCTTTCTTTTCAAATCAATTAGTTTCAAAGGAGTCTCACCTTAGAACAAAATGATTATTCCTATTAAGGCATGCTCACACACTTTCAACCTTTTTTCATAGACTAATTAGTTAACCTTAATGGATATATAGCCACCAAGGTTCTCAGGAATATTAGAAGGCGGGGGATAGCAGTAGAGCCTCCACTAGCAGTTGTAAAAGATTTCATTTATGGATCAGAAGATGGGTTGGGTGACACCTTAGTTTTTGTTTGGAGCAAAGAGGGCTCTATGGTCAAAAGCTCCAAAAACATGGGATCATATGGCTGCAGATCGACCATGGCTGATAAAAAGGAAGAAACATGATCAGTAAGGTATCTAAGTGACAACTGGAGGGTTCAGAGCGCTCAAATTCAAAACTGCATCCAACACAATTAATGATGACATGAGTTAGACTTACTGGAATAACTTTGTCGAGCATAACAACTTCCAAAACAAGAGGAACGATACCAATTTCTACTCCATCAATCAAATGTTTACCCTAAAAATGCATATGGGAAAAGACAATTGTTTAGTGCAAAATCTTCACTAGTACATTAATTTTAGAAATTTATGAAATGACCATAATATTAGATTTAAAAGACAATTCACATAACATAGTTCTAAGAGTAAATCCAATAAACTCTTAGTCTCACTCCCTAAAATGTTATCTAAAAATCACTCTTTAATTTAAATAGGGAGTGAAATATGTATGTATTCCAACAACACTCTATATTTCACTCCTTATTTAAAAAATATGAGAGAGAAAAACTAAAAATATAATTTTAAAGTGACTTTCTCACTCCTTAAAAAGGAGAGAGGATATGAATCTTAGAAAAATTTAAGGAAGGAGGAATTTTAAGAGTTTGTTGGATTACATAAATTTAAGCTCACTCCTTAAAGTAAAGAAATAGTCTCTTTTAAGAGGCTTATGGACTTGTCCTAATAAATCCTTCTCTATTTTGTTCATGAATTTGCTCCAATTATCTTGAAATCTTCTTAGTTCAACCAATAACACAACATTTTTCTTTGCCTGAATCCACTAACACAACATTTGAAATACAATAGAAGGTAATTTACATGCTGTCATTGCTAGTATCATCAAAACCCCAAATCAAACAATTGGTAACATTTGGGCAAATCTATATTTTTTAATTGATGCATGGTGTGCTTCCACAAAGTCTGAATGGAACTCCTCTGGTTGGATTGAGTCTATCTGCAAGACAGTGAAACGGTCAAGGGTGGCCGGACGGGTGTCCATTGTAAACCCTCCGACGATCAAGTTAGTTTCTATAGAGTAGTTGTGAGAAAGCTCTCAGAAATGGATTGTGTGGGTTTTTGTGTATGTGTTAAGTTGTACCTGAATAAGGTGCTTTGAGACGTATTTATAAGGCTGAGCCCTTATAGCTGGGACATATGTCCATTTAAGCACATACAGCTAGGACATGTGTTCACTTTTGGTAGTCTGCATGGCACCCTTGATGAGACTTTGACATCACCGGAGGGCTGATGTCAGACTTCCGAACCCCGAAGGCTTGCAGGCTAAATCTTTGAAGGTTCGGGGAGTAACTAACACACTTGCAAGGCTCAAACTAATCCCAATCCCCTAGTTGGTGTCAAACCACACTGATGCAGGGTCGTATCAGTATTCCCCCTTAAGTGTTAGTAATCTAAGGCTTCGCAGCTTAAAGAGTGCTTGAGGATGGTCTACCAAACTGGCGTAGAGTACCCATTATTTGAGCGTGCAATTTTGAATTTTGAAATTCAAATGGAGGGATGTCAGGAGGCTCGTGCAACTTCTGAATTGAACATATGTGACTCTTCACTAATCTGGATGAGACCGCTTCATTCTTCTAGGTAACAGTGCCTTTATTGCTACCAATTCTTTCTTGCCACATGGCAGAGCAGTTTGGCGTATTTATGCTGAGCAATAAGGGTTTGAGCGGTTACTGGTTGCCAAGTGTCACCAAGTTCCATTTCATTTTGGAATTTAATGCCTCTTGGGCATCTATAAAAACTTTCCTTCCTCTTTGATTTTAACTTTTTGAATTTTTGCTCCTTCTTTTGCACTTTCTCTATCCTTCTATGTTTTTTTTTTCTTTCTTCTCTTTTTTTTATTATGTTCTTCTTCCTTGAAATGTTTCCATAGCTCCTCCACAGAAACAAAAGAAGCACTTTCTTGAAGTCGAGAAGGCTCAGAAGCAGAGCTAGGTTTAAGACACTACTTCCTACATAAATAGAATGGTGAGGCCGTATATGAAAGATATTACCCCTATGACCTTTAGTTTTGGTGTGTTCATAGAGAACATGAACTGTATATCTGAGTACATCCGTGTTACTCGCCCTTCTCTGGAGGCTAGGATCTTCTCAACTAACACAATAGTGAGTTGGCCAAGGGGGAGTGGGATTATGTTTGGTATTGCAACCACATGATTAAGGGGTTTCTCTTTCCTCCTTCTCCTTTCTTCTATAGATATTTCGACTACTTCTAAGTAAATCCCATGATGCTGACGCCCAACTCCATTGAAGACCTACACTGCTTCAAAGTGGTCTACTATGTTCTGGGAATTTCTGACCCTAGTGCCTAGATGTTCCATTCATTTTTCAACTTATCTAATTTTAGTGAGCCCTACATCTGGTACTTTCAGAAGAAGCCTCTGTGAACCCTCTTTAGGACGAAGGAGAAAAAGGTAGATGATTGGAAAAATAATTTTTTCGCTATGAAGGTGTTGAAGCCCATCAAGGAGGGTCATGTGGGCTTCGGGTTCCCATGCGAGTACAGGGGAAGGCCCAGGGTTGAGAAGTTCGAGAAGAACCTGAGCCTTTCTGATGCTCAAGGCATTCAGATTCTTGTCTCGTGTCACCATTCATTCAATCGGAGTCTTATTATGAGTTCCTCCTTCCTTCACCATACTGATGGGGATTTCACATTGCCTCATAATGTGCAAAGGTCTTTAGGTAAGTCTTCTCAATTTGTTGTTTTACTCTTACTTCCTCTTTTTCTTCCTTACGAACCTTGGGTTGATCTGTAGAACCTTTGGCGAATAAGAAGGATAAGGTTGTCCTGAAAGAGGTCACCAAGGCAATGATTAAGGATTTCCCAGAGGCGAACCTCCCTCTCTACCTTGTGGATAATACAACCTTCCTGCCCATCTGCTGCTTCAGGATAGGACTTTTGAAGATGCGAACTCTTGAGGAAAATTAGGCTAAAGTAGTCTCGAGGAACTGGAATGTAGTGGAGTTTTTGTAGTAGTATTTGAAGAACTTCAGGTTCAGGAAGGAGGACTTGGACTCCTTGTCAGAGCATGATCCTACTACCCTAACCATTTTCACTGCTAAAGATGAAGGTGAGGAAGTGGTTGGGCCTGCTAGGGGCGATGCTGAAGACATTCCAATAGATGACCTTCCTCAGGAGGAGGTTCCTGATGTACCCCTAGTTCAAAAGAGGGGGCCAAGTAACATTATCGAGCCTTCTGGAGTAACTCTTATTCCCTTTGTAAATCTGGTGCCAGCAGCCGAGGGGAAGAGATTCATGAGGCTTCGCAGGGGGCCAACAGAGGAGGAGGGTGCTAGAGTTCGGGTGGAGGAGGCTCCTTTCCAGCTGGGAAGATTGAGGAAGCACCACTTGAACATTTTGAGTGACGTGATAGATGAGCTTGTGAGTGACCATGCTCAATTCGCTCAAGTGCATGGCAAGTCATGAGCTTTTTAGATATCCTAGCCCTCAATCAGCGTTATTTCCACACTCTGGCCAGCCAATACTACCACTATAACATGTGGTGAAGGATGGGGTCCTGCTATCTTAGCAATACAAGAACTTCGTCAAGCTCCAGCCTTCTGAGGCTGTCAAGAATTTGGCACAATGGAGCACTCTCACTCCTGAAGACATTTCTAAGGTTGTTAAGTCTACGGAGGTCTTGGTTGAAGTTCTGACTCGAGCTCCTACATCTCAGCCTCCTCTTGAGAGATTTTTAGTCCCTCAATGTATGAAAAGAATTTCTATTTCTACCTCTTTGCATCTTCTACTTAGTTCATATTTTTTTTTGCTGATGTGGCTTCATTTGTAGGGGACAAACCAGCCGATGAAAAGGATGGGCTAGCTGGGGGGGATGAAATTATTAGTCGTGTATGCCTCAGAGCTTACACTCAACATGTGAATGTAAATGAAAACCTAACTGGCTTTAGTATATATGTTCTTTAAATGAAAACATTCCTTGTATCAAACATATATATGTCCCTTAAGTATTCTACAAGGAATCTATTCTCAAAGAGTTTGAGGATATGAGTGACAGATTGCCCTGTATACAGATGCTTTAAAGGTTATTCATGGTCATAGGATTATTGGTAGGGACACCATTAATCCAGAAGACCATCACCTCTATTGTCATCTATGATAAGTATGAGATACTTATTGGTATGGAGGTAGTAAGTCTTATGCTACACACATGTGATGTTGTGACAACACGTGAGCATACTCATGGTATGAGTAAGTTGAATAGTGACGTTAGATGATGGATACATGGGTCGTTACCAACTAGTCACTATTTCATCATCTAGATCATGATTGTGCATATAATCCTTAAACTTGAGGTGACATGCTATCTGACATATTGGTGGCTATGGTTTGTTACTGCTTACATACCAATGCTAGTCATGTATTGGTATATGGCATGTGGTGGCCATAATTAGTGGTGTGTTGGGATAAGTGTCTAACTAAGGACGAAATCCTATGACTTCTTATTGTTCTTGATATGCAAATCTCTAGTAAGAGTAGATAAGGTTCATTAGAAAGAGTTTTTAGAAGGAACCACATTTATCGAGAACTCACACCCAATAGTGGTCATAAGATTTAGCATATAGGGTTTGACTATTCCATGACCCTAGCTAAAATTGGGAATCTGTAATGAAGGG
>CAOJBK015745840.1:0-11165 GCA_948294925.1 Codiaeum variegatum | reverse complement strand
AGAGGAGAATTGACCTAGACCTCCTAAATGAGCTCAAGGAAAGAGTGTGTATCAAGGTGGTAGGCTACAAGAACAGGGTTGCCAGTTATTTCAACCGAAGGGTCAAGCACGGACTGTTTAAAGCAGGAGACCTAGTTATGTGAAGCCTTGAAGTCACAGGCAAATGAAAAGGCATGGGAAAGTTGGCACCCAACTGGGAAGGCCCATTTCGGGTAATACAAGCTATTGACCCAGCAGCCTACAGGCTACAAGCCATGGAAGGTAGGAAAGTGCCCCATACCTGGAATGTACAACACTTAAAATTATACTTTTCATGAATAAAAATACATGTTCATGAATATATACCTATTTTTATTAACTTAATTGCTTATGAGTATAGCAAAAATACTAAGCCCAGCATGACTGACAAAAGACCCTCCAAGGGGGGCACGATGTGACCACCAAACCAAGGAGCCAAAAGAGATGAAGCCCAGCTTGACTGGAAAAAGACCCTCTAAGGGGGGCATGGCGAAGCCCAGCTTGACTGGCAAAACACCCTTCAAGGGGGGCAGGGTGAAGCCTAGCTTAACTGGCCAAAGACCCTCCAAGGGGGGGCACCTAAGCCCAGCTTGACTGGCCAAAGACCCTCTAAGGGGGGCATTTAAGCCAAGCTTGACTGGCCAAAGACCCTCCAAGGGAGGCACCAAGTCCTTTATGAGATGAGGCATTAAGCCTAGCTTGACTGACCAAAGACCCTCCAAGGGGGACAAGGCGAAGCCCAGACTCAAATACCAACAAGATGAAGCCCAGACTCAAATAGTCAACTAAGCCCAAAAGGTGCCAAGGTGCCAAGGAGTACCAAAGGTAATAATTCAGAAGTCCTAAAGCATCAAACTATAAGAAACAACGAAGCCCTAAAGCCCCAAGGTAGCCCTAAAGTAACTAAGCAATAATCAACAATCATAAATGGCACGAAGGAAGAAGAATTTGCAACAAGCCTAAGCCTAGCTTGACTGGAAAAAGACCCTCCAAGGGGGGCACCTAAGTCCAGCTTTACTAGCGAAAGACCCTCTAAGGGGGGCACATAAATCCAGCTTTGGCTGGCAAACAATGCAGGTGGTGGCAGATACACATCAAGCATCACTTCAAAAAAAAATTAAGGCAACAAGGGGTGAATGTACACTCAACAAAGCCTAAAGCTTGGAACAACAAGCAAAAGTAAATAAAGCAAAAAAACAGCAAAGCAAAGCTTAGAGAAAGGTAAAACAAAGCTGCAATAAAAGAAGTGAGTCCATTTTATTGATTAAAAATGACTTACAAACTTTTTACAAAGTATATAGGTATACAAAGAATGCAAACCTATAGCATTTACAAATACAAAATTTTTTACAAGTGTAAAACTATACAAAACATATTACAAGTTGTACAGAAAAACCTAGCCCTAAGGAGGAGGGAGTTAGGAGGAACTGGCCCCAGGATGAGATAACTCCAGCAGCCTGGCAATGGAGAACTGATCTTCACTGGTTGGCAAGGGGGATGCTGGATGAACCTCTGAAGACTTTTCATGTTCTGAAGGCACTTTCTCAAGGAAAGTCAAGTCCGAACCCGTCATGCTGTCGATATACTCTGAGAGGTCGATGGTAGGCACACTCGCTACATCCAGAAGACCGAAGTGGGACTTTGCCTTGGGAAATCTTTCAAAGACTGAAGAAAAATCCTTATTATAATACTGAGCACTCCTCTAGACCACCTCAGCGTTGAGCCAAATCTTGAAAAAATGAGATTCAGCAAATTGGCAAGCCTCATCCTTCATCAGGGTAGGCAACCTCTCGATCAAGGCATCCAGCTTCTTAATGTATATGTTGGCCACTTGGCTGGAGTTTTGAGCCTCATTAAAAGGCCTCTCCTCAAGCTCAGTATTCTGAGTCTATAAACTCTTTACCTGACCCCTCAGGTATGTATTGGCCTCGACTAGATCCGCCTTATCTTCCTCTAGTTTGGCAAGGGTGATAGCTGAGGCCACCCTTCCTGCTTGCATAGCCTCCTCCTTCTCTCAAAGCTGCTGGTCTTTCTCCCTTAACTGCCTCTCCAAAGCTTTAGTTGAAGCCTTACCCTCTTCCAGTTGACGCAATAGCCTAAGGAAGTGGTCTGTTGTCTCCTGAAAAAGCAGAAAGAAACAAGGTTACAAAGACATAAAGTAGAGCAATATAAAAATGGTGTAAGTCAAACATCTTACCTTGAGGAAGTGTGGGATTTGGTGTAACGAGAGGACGAAATTTGGCATCCCAGAAGACCCAGTCTCCATGGACAAGTCATCCCCCATTGGCATATCAAAGAGGATGTTGAGACCGAGAGCTCCCCCATAAGCCGAGGGGATGGACATAGTTTCACCATAAAGGTCAATATGTGCCCTCGTCGTGCCCATAGGGGCTTCAAAAGGTTCAGCCTCGACCACAGGACCACCTCCAACAACCTCCTCAGGAGCATCCCCAATAGCCTCCTCAAGTAAGATCACTAGAGCCGGAGTAGGCTGGGATGGCCTAGCTTGCTGGATCAGGGCATCTAGAGCCTCAAAGGAGTCCTCCAACAGTTCTCTCACACCAGCAGGCTCGGGCATAGTAACCTTGGGCAATGGAGCCTTAGACACAGTAGGAACTGAGCTAGAGTACGCACTAGCCTCGGCCCCTTCAGCTACATAAAACATAAAATGTACAAGTGTTAGTAAAAGAAATGCTACGTATACCTTCAGGTAATGGCTCTGGAGTCGAAGCCTCCACTGGAGTAGTCGAGTCAGTAGCTGGTGCAGGAGGAAGCACCCTCGAACTCGAGCCCTAGCCCAATGAAGCTTTCAAAGATAGTGTGGCCCTGACACCCTTTGAGATATTAGCAGGAGTCAGGGCACTCCATTGGGTGAGCTTCTTAAACGCCTCAGCAGGGCTTAACTGGAGGACGTTCTTGTATTGACCCACCAGCACTCTTCCATCCTTCACCATCACCACATGCTGATAATATTGGCTGACAAGCTTGTGCAATTGAGAGAAGTTGGGTGCTGCCTCATCCAGGAATGTCATGACTTGGCCATGCACTGGGGTGAACTCCAAATCCTCCCTCACCAAGTCATCCACTGCACTACTTCGGACACTCAGCGTGTGCTTTTGAGCCCTCGCTAACCAAAACGAAGCCTCAGGTGATGCAGGATCCTCAGCTTCAACCTCGTTGGCTCTCCGAAGCCGTTTTAACTTCCTCTCCTCAAGTCTTTCCCCAGAGACTTCAGCAATGGAAGACGAAGCCCTCTTCCTGACGAACGACACTTCAGGAGATTTATCCATCTCCTCCATCTATACCCCATCTGATGGCTTAGCCACCTCCTCTCCTTCTTCGTTCCTAGCCACAGCTTGAGCTTCGGGGTCACGTTCAGAGGAAGACTCAAGATGTTCATACCCGGCCTTGAAGTTCTTCAGGTACCGGTAGCGCCCCACCTCAACGTTTAAGTGAAAAATAGCCATGGTTGCCCTATTCTCTTCCAGACTTCACTCATGAAGCCATCCAGTCTGTATGCACCTAACTAGCAGCAGAATCTTATTGTCCACAGGTTCGACCTGATGCCCGAATAGTTCAGGGAAAGCAGCCTCCATTGATTGGGCCACCTCCCTCAGCACGTCCCTTGCCTTCTGATCAGACAAGGGTGCTATAAAACAAGAAGACTCGGGTTAGTCAATCTAATCAAAGAAAATAAACTACAAGCATGAAAACAGAGCACACTTACCAGAGACTCAGTGCATCGTGTGAGGCAATGCAGCACGCCCAGTCACATCCTTAAAGAAGGATGAATCCATGATCATCGCACGATCGAACATATGACTGCAGTTCGCCAGGGTCTAGATTCCCTGGGCATCAGTAAGGGTGAGATTGGTTTCCAGCTTCTCAAGCCTCAAAAGTCCCCTATACTCTCCAGGGAACCCGAATCCAGCTTGGCCCCGAAAGATTGGTTTCAAGACTCGGACGCTGAAGAACTTGTTCTTCCAATCATCCACTTTGTTATCCTTTGCTCCAAATAAGTTTCGGAGGGGCTTCTTCTGGAAGCACCATATATACGGCTCGGAGGTGCAAGCAAGATTAAAGAAAGCTTGGAACATTTTTGGGCTCGAACGGTTTATCCCCAGTACGAAGCACACCACCTCGAAGTAGTGCATGTCCTTGATAGAGTTGGGGGTCAGCATCATTGGATTCATTCTGAAGTAGTTGAAGCACTGACAAAAGAATGGTGCTGGGGGTAGCAGCAAACCCCTGGCCAGGTGGTCATAGTACCACACATACTCCCTTTCACTCTTGGGCAGTTCAACTTCAGTGGTAGTTGAGAAAATCCTGACGTTCAAAGGAGGCCTCTCCACATAGATATGGTTGGACACAACATCCAGGTTTTCCTTGAAGATCCCAAATTTAAATTTCATAGGTTTCACATCCTTCATATGTGGCCAGACAGTGCCATTGACATAGGATGCAGTGTCCTGGACCTTACTTTGATTTTTGGCTTTTTTCACATCAAGCCAATGCTTTTTGGTTTGTTTTTGTGGTGTTGCCATGGAAAAGAAAGGGAAGCTTTTGAAGAGTAACAATAAGAAAAAAGAGAATGGAAGGGAGGAAGAAGTGCCACAGACGGCCCTTATATAGGCGAGAACAAAAGCATTTAAGAGCCTAGGGAACTGGCGGCCACGTGGCGAGCCTAGGGAGAGGCAGACTTAAAAGCTAATCATGACTCTTTAATGCTTATCATTATCCTTGGGGGCGCTCCTCCATGTGGCGAACAGGGGGAGGTCGCTTTAATGGAGCCGTTACCTGAAGAAGTGTGATAGTCCCATCCGAGCCTGCTGAAAGGTCACAGACAGGACAATGTAACGTCCCTTCAATCTATACATACATACTGTTCTATTTGAGTTCTAACCCTTTCACTGACTTGAACGTCGAAGGGTTCTCGCAGACACAACGTCCGATCCTCCTGACCAGCTTCTCTTTCTATGCAGGTTAGTCCAGGCTCGACCAGACCAGATCAAACCCAGCGTTCCAATGAAGAAATAGAAATAAAAAGTGAAATTTGCATTGGATAATATCCAAATTCTGGACATGAAAGAAGAGAAGCACAATTTCCAAAACGATAGGACAATTATATATTTTTTTTTTAATGAGCTACCTGGTAATTCATTCCTCCATTTCTCTTGGTCTATTCAACTGTCTAGTTTATGTTCATTTTAGTTATAACAAGATATGTTCATGATTCACAACGTAATCTATGGCACACTGTGTGGACTAATATAAGACATCTGTGTTGTCCAAAGTACAAAATAAAAGTAAAATCAGGATAATTTAGGAATGAATTTGATACTGCTTAGATTTGATCTGGTTCAGCTCCAAATATATTTTTGAATCCTGACTGAATCTTGTAGTATCCGGTCCCATCCAAACCCGAGACATATAATAAACTTTGTCCTTTAGTGACCTTCGGACTCGGAATTCTACAGCAGACAGATGTCGCAGACCCCATGAATAGGTACGTTGTAACGTACCTGGAGCTGACACGTGTCTCCTTCAATAGAATTTTCACCTTATAATTACAAACCTCAGCAACTCCAATGAGGTAATGAATACTTATTCTCACAACCTCCCAACATATATATTGTTCCATTTGAATTCAAACCCATCACTGACTTGAGCGTCGGAGATAACGTCCGGTCACCCCTGACCACTGTCTTCTCTGTACAGGTTAGTTTCAGCTCAACCGAAGTCATTCGATCCTAGCGTTGGCCAAGACCCATACGCATCATTTGGCGCCGGCGGCCACGTGGCAAACCCAGGAACAAGCAGAGTTAAATGCTCATCATTACTCTCGGAGGTGCCACTCCACGTGGCGAACAGGGGGAGAAGGAAGTAACGGAGCCATTACTTGGGGAAGTACAACGGTCCCATCCAAGCCTATTGAAATGTCACAGACAGGGTAGTGAGGCGTCTCTTCAGTCTAATCACAGACCCCGTCAGCGAGCCCAAGGCCTCCCATGCCGAGTCCAAGGCATCACTCAACTAGCCCATGGCCCCCCACAGCGAGCCCATGGCATCTTACTAAGAACTTATCATAGGCCTCCACCAGCGAGCCCAAGGCTTCCACCGACGAGGCTATCATATTTAACTAAGCACTCTTTGAGCCGCAAAGCCTTCGAGTGCTGACACTTCAAGGGGACAATTGATACTACTCATTCTTGGCCTGATTCAGCCCCAACAACATGCTTGGATCCTGACCAAACCCTATATCATCTGGTCCCATACAAACTAGAGGCACACAACAAGCTTTGTCCTTTAGTGACCTTCAGGGCTCGGGGTCCTACAGTAGACAGGTGTCACAGGCCCCATGGAGAGGTACGCTGCAACGTACCAGGAGCTGACTTGTGTCTCCTTCAACAGAGTTTTCACCCTATAAATACAGACCTCAGCAACTCCAACAAGGTAATGAATACTTATCCTACAACCTCACAACATATATACTGTTCCATTTGAATTCAAACCCATCACTGACTTGAGCGTCGGAGGGTTATTGCCGGAGACAACGTCTGGTCACCCCTGACCACTGTCTTCTCTGTACAGGTTAGTTTCAGCTCAACCAGAGTCATTCGATCCTAGCGTTGGCCAAGACCCATACGCATCATTTGGCGCCGGCGGCCACGTGGCAAACTCAGGAACACGCAGAGTTAAATGCTCATCATTACTCTGAGAGGTGCCTCTCCACTTGGCGAACAGGGGGAGAGGGAAGTAATGGAGTCGTTACTTGGAGAAGTACAACGGTCCCATCCAAGCCTATTGAAAGGTCACAGACAGGGCAGTAAGGCATCTCTTCAGTCTAATCACAGACCTCATCAGCGAGCCCTAGGCCTTCCATGGTGAGTCCAAGGCATCACTCAACTAGCCCATGGCATCTTACTAAGCACTGATCACAGGCCTCTACTAGTGAGCCCAAGGCTTCCACCGACGAGGATATCATATTTAACTAAGCACTATTTGAGTCGCAAAGCCTTCGAGTGCTGACACTTCAAGGGGACAATTGATACTGCTTAGTCTTGGCCTGGTTCGCCCCCAACAATATGCTTGGATCCTGACCAAATCCTGTAACATCCGATCCCACCCGAACCTGAGGCATACAACAAGCTTTGTCCTTTAGTGACCTTCAGGCTTGGGTTCTACAGTAGACAGGTGTCGCAAGCCCCATGGAGAGGTACACTGCAGCGTACTCAGAGCTGACACATGTCTCCTTCAACAGGGTTTTCACCCTATAAATACAGACCTTAGCAACTCTAATGAGGTAATGAATACTTATCCTCACAACATATATATTATTCCATTTGAGTTCAAACCCATCACTGACTTGAGCATCGGAGGGTTATCGCCGGACACAACGTCCGTCCACCCGTGACCAATGTCTTCTCTGTGCAGGTTAGTTCCAGCTCAACTAGAGTCATTCAATCCTAGCGTTAGCCAAGACCCATACGAATCATTTGGCGCCAGCGGCCACATGGAAAACCCAGGAACATGCAAAGTTAAATGTTCATAATTACTCTGGAGGAGCCCCTCCACATGGCGAATAGGGGGAGAGGGAAGTAATGGAGCCATTACTTGGGGAAGTGCAACGGTCCCATCCAAGCCTACTGAAAGGTCACAAACAAGGCAGTGAAGCGTCTCTTCAGTCTAATCACAGACCTCATTAGTGAGCCCATGGCCTCCCATGGTAAGTCCAAGGCATCACTCAACTAGCCCATGGCCCCCCACAGCGAGCCCATGGCATCTTACTAAGCACTGATCACAGGCCTCCACCAGCGAGCCCAAAGCTTCCACTGACTAGGCTATCATATTTAATTAAGCACTCTTTAAGCCGTAAAACCTTTGAGTGCTGACACTTCAAGGGGACAATTAATACTACTCATCCTTGGCCTGGTTCGGCCCCAACAACATGCTTGGATCCTGACCGAACCCTGTAGCATCTTGTCCCACCCAAACCAGAGGCACTTTAGGAGAGTCCTCTAGCTCATCCATCTCCACCCCGACATCGGATGGCCCAGCCACCTCCTCTCCCTCTTTGTTCGCAGCCACAACATGAGCGGAGGGGTCACGCTCAGAAGATGAATCCAAATGTTCATAATTGGCCTTGAAGTTCTTCGGATACCGGTACCTCTTCACCTCAACATTCAGATGGAGAATAGCCATGGCTGCCCTATTTTCTTCAAGGCTTCACTGTCGAAGTCGCCCAGTCTTGAAGCACCAAATCGGAAGCAATATCTTGTTATCCACAGACTGAATCTGTTACCTGGACAACTCAGGGAAAGCAACCTCCATTGTTGGGCCACCTCCCTCAGCACGACCCTTTCCTTTTTATCTAACAAGGGCTCTGCAAAAGACAAGTTCGGGTTAGTCACATTCAAATCAGAAAAACAGGATAAATAACAACTCAAGAGGTATGAAAAGGAAAAACTTACCAGAGACTCGGTGCACGGTGCGAGGTAAAGAAGCACACCCACTCACCTTGCAAAGGTAGGACGAGTCCATAATCCTTGAATGGTTGAATAGCCGACCGCAGCTTGCCAGAGACCGAATCCCCTGGGCATCAGCAAGGGTGAGATTCCTATCCAACTTCTGCACCCTTGGAAGGCCCCTATATTCTCCAGGAAATTCAAAGCTAGCCTATCCCCTCTGGATTAGTTTCAGCACCTGGGCGTTGATGAATTTTTTCTTCCAGTCGTCCACCTTGTTCTCCTTCGCTCCAAAGAGAGTCCAGAGGGCTTCTTCTGGAAACACCATATATAAGGCTCGGAGGAACATGCCAAGTTGAAGAAGGCCTGGAACATCTTGGGGCTCAGACGGTTGATCCCCAGTACAGTGCAAACCACCTCAAAGCAATGCAGGTCCTCAATGGAATTTGGTGTCAGCATCATGGGATTCACTTTAAAATAGTCGAAGTACCGGCAGAAGAAACGTGCTGGGGGGAACAACAGACCCCTAACCATGTGGTCATAATACCACACATATTCCCTCTCACTTTTGGGCAGTTCTATTTCAGTAGTGGTGGTGAAAATTCAGGCGTTCAGAGGAGGAAGCTCCACGTGAATAATGTCGGCCATAGCATTCAGATTGTCCTGGTAGATCCCAAACTTGAACTTAATTGGAGTAATATCTTTCATGTGTGGCCTTATGGTGCCATTGATGTAGGACGTAGTGTCTTGGGCCTTACTCTATTTCTTAGGCTTCTCCACCTCCAACCAATGCTTCTTAGTTTGCTTTTGTGGTGGTGCCATTGCAGAATCAGAAATTTGAAGAACAGAAATAACAAGAAGAAAACGAGCAAGATTTTTAGCAGAGTGACAGCAAGGAAAGCAAAGAGTCAAAAGTGGGGAGAAAGTCACCACAGATGACCCTTTTATAGGAAAAAAATGAAGGCATTTAAGAGTCTAGGTAAGCGGCGGCCACGTGGTGAACCCAGGAACACGCAAAGTTAAATGCTCATCATTAGTTTCGGAGGCGCCCTTCCACGTGACGAACAGGGGGAGAGGGAAGTAATGGAGCCATTACTTGGGGAAGTGCAACGGTCCCATCCAAGCTTGCTGAAAGGTCACAGACAAGGTAATGAAGCATCTCTTCAGTCTAATCACAGACCCCATCAGCGAGCCCAAGGCCTCCCATGGCGAGTCCAACGAGGCTATCATATTTAACTAAGCACTCTTTGAGCTGCAAAGCCTTCGAGTGCTGACACTTCAAGGGAACAATTGATACTGCTCAGTCTTGGCCTGGTTCGGCTCCAACATCATACTTAGATCATGACCGAACCCTGTAGCATCCGGTCCCACCCGAACCCGAGGCACACAATAAGCTTTGTCCTTTAGTGACCTTCAGGGCTCGGTGTCCTACAGCAGACAGGTGTCACAGACCACATGGAGAGGTACACTGCAACGTACCCGGAGCTGACACGTGTCCCCTTCAACAGGATTTTCATCTTATAAATACATACCTCAGCAACTCCAACGATGTAATGAATACTTATCCTCATAATCTCACAACATATATACTGTTCCATTTGATTTCGAACCCATCACTGAATTGAGCATTAGAGGGTTATAGCCAGATATAACGTCTGACCACCCCTGACCAATATTTTCTTTGTGCATGTTAGTTTTAACTCAACCAAAGTCATTCGATCCTCGTGTTGGCCAAGATCCATACGCATCAGGATTCTTAATGAGGAAAGAAGCTTGTGGAGTCCCCTAAGATTTTGCTTTTGCTTGCATCGGCAAAGTCCTTATATCTAAGTCAAATTAGATACTAGTTTGGTAATTTTCTTTTGTTTTTTTTTTAAAAAAAAAGGGAAAAAAAAAAACAATCTTTAAAGTGCGTCAATTAGCTAAACCTTTCAAAACTCAGCGGAAAATGGATAAGTGAAGCGAATTTGTATCGCGTTTAAGTCCAGATTCAGTCACGTATTCTCCCAAAATTCTACATAAAATTCTCACTGACTTCTGTTGCTAGTCAATCGCTTCCTGTCCTACCGCAATTTTATTTTTTTTATGACAGCACTTTTACTTACTATGATTTAATGATAAATATATAATTTTATACTATATTTTGATGATTAATTTCGATATGACAGCAATAAATTTCAATTCAATGAATTGATATTTAACATAATTCATGGCGTTGTCCCTCTGTTTTCTAATAATTAATCTTTTATTTGTAATAACATTGAAGAATTAATATATAATCCATCCATAAATAAGTGTTAAATAAGATTTTTTTTTACACTTGAGATCTAATTTAAGTGATAAGAATAATGTATTTATGAGTGAAATATTTTAAATTCGAGTCATCTCCTCCATACTATGTATAATATCACCTATATATCTCATATTAAAGGGATAAACTACTTCATATTGTGTAGCTCGCAGTCCATTAAACCTCTATTAAATTCAAAAAAATAAGAATTTTATTTCTGTTTACAAATAAGTATCAAATCAGGAAATTAACGCAAGAAAAAGTAATAAAAATATAAAATTATCCTTAATATTAATTGTACACTTTAAATATTAAAAAGAGAGAATTTATGAGATATATTTTAATAGATATAAATTTGTTTATATAAAATAAAGTTATAATTATATTAATTA
>CAOJBK015745115.1:0-13857 GCA_948294925.1 Codiaeum variegatum | reverse complement strand
CGCGTTACTGACCCCAAAACTGGGTCAGTAAAATTTTTTTTACTGATGTGTTACTGACCCAAAAATTGCGTCAGTAACGATTTTTTTTTATTAACGAGTTACTGACCCCAAAATTGCGTCAGTAACAAATTTTTTTTCCTGACACTTTACTGACCCTAGAATGGGGTCAGTAACGATTTAATTTTTTTCTTGACGCGTTACTAACGCCAAAATGGGGTCAGTAACGTTATTTTAACGTGCGACTTTACGTAAAAAAATTCATTCCCGCCCATGTATTACTGACCCCAATTACTGACCCCAAAATTGCGTCAATAAATTACTGACGCCAAATGGGGTCAGTAAAAAATTTTTTTTCCAATTACTGACGCGTTACTGACCCCAAAATTGTGTTAGTAACGTTATTTTGATGCGTGACTTTACGTAAAAAAATTCATTCCCTCCCATGTATTACTAACCTCAATATTGCGTCAGTAAGTTACTGACGCCAAATGGGGTCAGTAACAATTTTTTTTTCCTATTACTGACGCATTACTGACCCTAAAATAGGGTCATTAAAAATTTAATTTGTTTTCCAGACGCGTTACTGACCACATTTTCGTGTCAGGAATTTACTGACCCATTTTTAGGGTCAGTAATAAGTCAGTACTATATGGTGGGATTTCGAATAATTATTTCCCTCCATTTATACTGACCCAAAAATTGGGTCAGTAATTTATTGACCCAATTTTTGGGTCAGTAATTAATTTTTTTTTTTTGCATCAGTAGGGCATCAGTAACATTAATTTTGGGGTCAGTAATTACTGACCCTAAAAATTGCGTCAGTAATTGGAGTCAGTAAAATCAAATTTTTTTGTAGTGTTAAGTGTTAATTACTAGTTTAGGATTTTCAAATTCATTGAGCCTATGAGCTATCTTTTCTTTCTAATCTCGGTTTGGTATACCGATGATACGAAATGTATGCATAAGATGTGGAGATGCAAGAGCAAAAGAAGGTTCAACCTATGAAGATGTTTAGTGGGAGAATGAAGGCTAGAGTAGTTATGAATGCTGGTAATTTGATAAAATAAAACTCTTACCCATTCCTTTTGGCTGGAAATTGAAGCCTTATGTCCAAGATCATGCCTATGTTAATTATTGTCCATTTTATTAATATATATGTGATATATATTATGCATGATATGTATGTAAAATGGATAATGTGCAAAGTGAGACCTAATTAATAAGGAGCAAAAATCTTCCAAATTTTAAGATTAAGTTATGGCTCTCCATTAGAGCAATGAATCTTGGAACATGTTTTGGAACTTTTTTCCTCGAATTCTTTATGTATCATGAGATGTTGTGAGTATGAGATACATTATGTGTCAATTACGGTAATGTTTACCTAAGCCATAGAATGTTCAAATCATCATACTCACTGGTCCAATGGGTTTAACTTCACTGATGTGAAAGGCTAATAACGACAATGTGTAACTAAGGTTGGAAGCATTAGGAGCTAATGGATTGAATCTCACATAAAATGTGATGAACAAGAGTTGTTCACTTGCAAGAATCAATCTCTAAATAGACGATGTGTATCATGAGGAAATTGATGAACAAGAGTTGTTCACTTTGTAAGATTTAAATTAACCCACTAGAGATTCACCCCAATGGAATCTTCATTTCCTATTTTGGAAGTGTAGGATTCACCAAGTTAGTGGGGGTGCTATTTTTATTAAAGACCAAATTGAGATAGTAATTTACGTTTCACATAAATAAAATAATCTTATTATTTTTTACGAATAGTCTGATAACATGAAAAAATCCCATCCACTAAATGAGCATAACATGCGAATAAAAATTTATGGGGCCAAACTATGTGGATTAGATGGGAACCTGCATCTTGTCCTAACTTATGGGATAAGTATGGATAAAGAAATCCACAAAGGAAGCTTCTCATTTGGCAAAGGAAAGAGTTTCCATTGCTTTAGATATTAGAAGTACTTTGTCAAAGGTATTTAGAATACATTAAAGACAATAGCAAGAGATTAATAGACCTTGAAAAAGGGGTAATTTCCAACTGTTCTACTTTTGATATTCTATATAGTTCATTTATTGATTGCATAAACCTTCAAAAAGGTAAAGGCAAACAATAAAGTTTGGAGAACAAGGAAGGTGATCCAATTCATGGAACAAGCATTGTTTCAAGGTTATTGGATTGAATCCTAATGATATGAGATATCATGTTTTATTGAAAAACATTTTGTAAACATCTAATGCAATTAAAACATTGTTTCTTAAACTAGTATGACTAGTATAAGTTCTGAACTCAGACTTTAATAAATATGTCTATGTTATTGCAATAGAGTTAATAGCATGGGTCATGCTTAAAGTTTTCTATTATGAGATAGTGGAACAACAAAATATTTCTGAACTCAAGTAATATTATTGCCATAAACAATACCTAATCCTAATTTCAAATTAATTTAGTCTCCTAGACTACATTATTTAGCTAAAGATAAAGATTATAAGGTTAGAGAACATTGGGATCCTAGATAGGAAGTGAACCTACTTAGACTCATGAATCTTGTATCAAAGTCAAAAGTGACTAGATCACCTTTTGTTGGACAAAATGGAAGAGCTAAATAAAATTTTAAATTCATACATGAAATGTATATGTGGTTCATTTAAAGAAATGGATTAGAGTGGGTATCTATGTTTCATCTCATTTACAGATGATCTTTTAAGATTAGATATGTTTAATTGATGAAATATAGACATGAGCTATTTGAAGAGTTCAAACAATTAGTGAACAAAGTTTAAAAACAAATGTGAAAATGTATTGAAATCATCAATGACATCGAGGGAGTAAATCTTTATAATAGAGTTTAGAAACTTCTTATAGTTAAATGGCATAATATTAAAGATCCCTTTTGGAATACCATAACCAAATGGTATGTTTAAAAAGAGATCGTACTTTATTAGATAAGGTACATTTAACAATGAACTATAAATATTTGCCAATTTCTTTATTGAGATTAGCAAGTGAGGTAGCTCACTACATCCATAATAGAATTATATCATAATATGTTTCTATTAATCCATATGAGATATGGTATAATAATAAGTCTTAAGTCTGTTAAGATTTGAGGTGTTTAACTCACATTAAAAGCCTAAGAAATAGGACAGTTGAATGAGAAATCTATTAAATAATGGTTTGTTGGATATCTTAAAGGTAGTTTAGGATTTTATTTTTATCTTTCTTAGGGAAAAAAATGTTGTTAGCTAGGATGTCTTTTTTTTCTTGAGAAAGAGTTTCTGTAAGAAAAACGACACAGATAGAAGTGTGGTGAAACTTTCATGTCCAAATCCAATCCTAAAGTCTCATGTTCTCAAGTAAAGGAGCAAGGATCAAAAGTTTGGGTAACCAAAGAGAGATGATTCAAGCTTCTTGAAGAGAATTGGAGAACAACCTTTTGGGAAAAGCTAGGTGTGTCTCAAGCTAGAGGTCTAACATTTAGGGAGCTTAACAAAGGGAGGTATTTTTACTTCTAACCTTTCTTTGTTCAATTTATGTTTTGCACGTAAATTGGTGAAAATATCCTTGGTTGAAGTTATGGGTCCAAATCTAGGTGTATACATGTATCAAAGAGTTTGATAAATTACTAAACCATCTATGTTAAAAGAATTTTCAGATAGAACCAATTTTCAAAGAGTTTGAAAATTTCTAAGTTTTTGTTAAAAGTGTTTTGACAAAATGTTTAAGAACTATATCCAAAGTTAAGGCAATGTTTCAAAGAGTTTGAAAATTTGCCTAACCTATTTTGTTAAAAGAGTTTTAACAAAATCAAGTTTTGAAAAAGTTTTAAAACCCAAAAATCAAATCTTTCGTGATTCAAAGTTTATTTTTCTTCTGCTTCCGCTGCACGACTCCATAATGTTTCCTTCAACTTTGAATGAAGTTCTAGAAAAGGATTTTTGAATGAAGCAAAGACTCTTAATGTAACTCAAGTTTCATAAATATGGAAATTGATGAACAAACTTTAGAGCATGATCTTAAATGCACAAATCTTTTCTTTTTAAATGAAGAGAGAATGGTATTTTCAAGACTAGTGATGGAAAATGTTTTAAATGCTTAACTTGAAAAGATTTAGGACATTATTTACAAAACACTTATCTTCATCAATCCTTTTGTAGATTGAACTGAGCGTATTTATAGATTTAGAAAATTATAGCCGTTAAGAGAAAGAATATTTAAAATCAAGATAAGAACAAGTTTAACAACTAGAATAGTTGACTTTGGCTCTAATAAACAAAGTGTAAGATTTCTGAACTCTGCTTCTGACAGATTGACTCATTGATGTTAGTAATTTTTGAATCTATCTACTGAGGGAAAACATTTTATAACCACATCAGAAGATAGCCATTGGGATTTATGAAAAAACAATTTGACCAAGTAAAACATAAAAGAATATTCCTTAGCAAAAATAATGTCCCTTGAAAAACCCTAAAGACAACTTTTTAAAAGATAACACAAAGGTTAGATTTTCAAAGCAGATTTTACTAGGTAAGGACAATGAGATAAGATACAAGACTGATCCTCTTAACATAAACTATAATTAAGAGAAACTAAGTTATGTCTCTTCACATGTCTTCTCATCTGATACCATTATTAGATCAATTAGTCGTCTGGTTAGTTAACTAAACATCTGATACTGAGTTTGTCTCAACAAGAATATCAATTTATCATTAGTACATAGTGAGCCTAATTTCCATCTGCACATGTAGAAGCATTGTTAGCTAATCATATCATATTAGTTTTGTGGTCATCAAAAGTACATTACTAACCCATGAGGCTAACAATCTACCCCTTTTTTTATGATTACAAAACTAACCCCAAAAGGCAACATTTTAGAATGAAATACGTGATAAATATATTCCTAGATGAGATAAAATATCAGATCAAGCTCCCCTTGATTCTATTCACATCATAAAATTACATCTAATAAAAAATAGAAACAACATTCAACATTAAAAGACACATATTTCAAATAACTATAGTCAAAATTCATATTCATTAACATAAGAAACATTAAAATTATTAGAAATTGCTCCCCCTGACCAATTACTATCATTTTGTTGCCATCAAATAATGAACACATATTAGTTCTCCCCTTTTTTGTAATCAATCAAAAAGAGAGGAGTTCAGGCAATAAAAAAATCACATTGTTCAAACATAAACAAGAAACATCAAACATAAAAACTGGAATGATAACTACTAGCTTGGTTAAACTAGCTAGTGAACCAATGAACATGCTTTAATTCTCCTTTTCTGACAGCACTTCCTTCATGATAGCCTTCTTTCACTCGGATTTCCATTCAAATTTTTTTTCCTCTGTGACTTCCTTCTTCATGGTCATGGTATCCATCAAGCTCGTACCTACAAAGCCCTTTTTTCTTGCCACAGCTTGGGTGATCTTACCCATCTCTTTCCAAATACTCGTCAGATTTTTCAGGTTATCATCCATCACCATTCCTAGATTTCCTTCTACCTTTGCAATACTATCCTTCACCTCAGACTCAAATTACATAACATTTTTGGTACATACTTGAATGCACTCTAGAATTTCTCCCTTGAGATAGCTCTTTATGCTTTCCAAATCATAAATATATTACTTTTTGAGGAGCTTCAGTTCATCAAGGATGAGTGAATAAGGCTATGGCTTAGAAGTAGTAGGATTTGTTTCTGGTGCTGGTTTTGTAGCACCCTTGTCTTTCATGTTTTGAACTTCCATCTCAAATTCCTTCTTAGGACTAGACTCTTCTAAAGACTCTTTTTATTCTGACTCATCCTCAAAAAAGCTAATGTCACTTTAAGTTCATCAATAGTTACAAGACCAATAGTCTTAATTTTTCTCATTTTTCAACCACTTAATTCAAGTCTAGTTTCCTTTTAACTTGAGGCTCTTGAGTCTCCTAAGTTGATTGTTCTACTTCTATCTATTCCATTTCAATTTGCTTATCACTATCAGATTCATCTTCTTCTGATTCTATAACATTTTCTTCTTTTTTTCTAGATCTATCTTTTGCTCAACCTTCTTTATCTCAAACATTCCTTCTTCTATCTTAACTCCACCAGGCTTTCCAGCAAATTTCTTTAGTAACTTCTTTTTCTTTTTAGATTTCTCCTCTTTTTCTTCCTTCTTCTCTTTTTCTGGCTTCTCCCACTTTTGTTCCATCTTTTCCAGATTCTCACCTGGATTGTAAGAAATAGCCTTAAAGGTAGACTCTCCCAAAATATCACTATTCTTTAGGAAACTCCTATTAGACATAGTAACATTCAGATGTCTAAGAATCTTTCTTAACTAGACCAAATAAGGCATACATGTATGACTTTTCACATTGAACATATTGTGAAAGATGTACATAGGCAAATTAAATTTGACCTTTTTAGTTATATGCCACATGATAAGAGCATCCATTTTTGAGACATAGTCTAGGCTTCCTTTCCTTGGACTAATGATGTGACATAGAAACTTATGTAGCACCCTTCCATTGAGTCCATATTTTACTGAACTCTCACACGTCCAAAACTCTCATTATCCATCACATCCTCTATCAAATACTTATCCACATCAAACTCTAAAACCTTCTCCAGAGTCTGCTTCATATTCCAGACTTTAGTTCCCTCATTAGGAATTCTTAGCATTGTGCTTAGTACATTAAAAAAGATAATACATCGGTTATCTTTCATTATTACTTCCATCTCTATTTCTGAAAGCTTCTTTAGTGACATGTAAAGCTTTTCCACTTTAGATTGAGAAACTATTTCTTAATCAGTGAAGAACCTAACCCATCCTTGAAACTTCAACCAATCTTTAAACTTATGCTTATCTCTATAAAACACTTTCTTGTCCACTATCTTAGGAGGATAAAAGGTTAATCTTTTGGGTTCAATAGGTTGGGTAAAAGAACTTGAGGATTCATGGGTTTTTTTTGGTACATGTGTGGAGGTTTCTGATTTTCGTTTAGCTATTTCCTCTATGAAGATTATGAAGAAAGGTTTTTAGGTTTCTAAAATTTTAAAGTTTTAGAAAGGAAATTTTTAGGGGTTTTAGAGAGAAAAATTTAAAGTTTTAAAGAGGAAATTTTTAGGGATGTTAGAAGTTGAAGTAGTCGTTCAAAATATAGTAAGAGATATATATAAAAGCACTGATGCCAAACAAGACATTTCAAATCAATCATAAGTCATAATTAAATGGTATTTTTTAGAAGCGGTTTTCTTAGGGATGACTGTCAGTTTCCGTAAGTGTGTAACTGACAAGTAGTCATTAGGGATATGTGATCCAATAAGAAAATCTAGAATTACTAAATTCTTATTCTGACACTTGTATGCTTGAGATAAGAAAATGCAACAGTTTGTTTGCCATCTCTTTCTCTCTCATCACGTTGTGCATATCAAGTTTTTTGTGTCAGGTTCCTAATCAGATATCAAAAGCACCACTAGATAAGGATAGATTAGGAAATTACTTTCAATATAACAAATGCAAGCTTTGATCTCATACTAATAGAAAGAATAAATTAATTTGGGGGAAATTAATATATTCTTTATTAGTTGATTGTCATCACATGCATCTCAAATAGATCAATTATCAAGCAATAAGATACATTCTCTTATAATAACAAGTAAAACTTTATAAATTAAACAAAGGTTAAGTAAATGTGCCTATATCGAGACACCTTATAATCTTATATAATCTATCTTCGCTGAGTGGCTTGGTAATGATGTTAGCTAATTATTGATCTAATGAGACAAAATCAAGTCTTACATCTCCTTTTTACATATGATCCCTGATAAAATGATGTATGATCATAATGTTCTTAGTTCTTTAGTGTAAAACTAGATTCTTAAAGATGTTAAATGTGCTTGTGTTGTCACATTTGATTGGAATATCTTTGAATGTAAAACTGTAATCTTCTAGTTGTTACTTCATACAAAGAATTTAAGTGGCATAGTAAGTGACATAGTATCCTGCTAACATATATTTTGCCTCTACAGTAGATAGAGCAACTGAGGTCTACTTCTTGTTGTACCACGATATCAAGCAATCAAATAGAAACTGACATGTTCCATATGTGATTTTTTTGTCAACATAACTTCCAGCATAATTAGCATTACTATATCCTATAAGTTCTAGATTTTCACCTTTAAGATACCACAAATTGTGAGGTCATTCCTGAATGGCCTGCAGGATTTACCCTCGATGAGCATTCCTGCAAGCCTTTGCAACCCTGAGGAAACCTTTCGAATTACGCTTTCAGGGCATCGCGAATTATGGTCGGGTTCCCACACCACATGTGTCTGTTGGAGTGAACATGGTGTATAAGGTGTTTAGAGTCACCACTTAACCTTTAAGAAAATATATTTATCTTAGGTGATTAAAACACCTTTGATTGTAAACTCCATTTTAGAAAATATATCAGTTTTCTACCCAATTGGAAAAGTTGTTCATTTTTAGAACTAGAAGAGGTTTGGGGATTCGTGATCTGAAAACAATTTATAAAAATAGTTTTCATTACCATTTTTAAAAGGCAACATTTTGGCTCAAAAATCATGCAATTTCAGTTAAAATTAGAGTTTGTGTATGCATGAACAATTATAATGGAATGGATGCATGAACATTTTGATATATAAATCATAAATGTATAAAGCAAATAGATACAAAGGATTTGCTAGGGGTCCTTCATCTAGCCCACTTCAGGCTCTAGGGAAGGCACACCACCCTAAAATAAAGCAATAATTACATGTAAAACCAAATCATAATCAAGGGATCTCCTATGTTATCTTATGATCTAGGAGGTGCACATGTTCCCCAAAGGCATACATCAAACAAGAATATAAATAGTATAAATAAATCAAGTATATAAAACGAATTGAAATAGAAAACAAATAACAATAATAATAATGAAATAAGTAAAAAAAGATAAAGAAAAATGATTTTGCAGTTGAAGTCATGAAAGGCTTGTCGATGTATCCCGTTGAATGGGAATCAAACCCCACGTCGTTCTCCTTTCTCACGACGGGGCTATTCTAGTAACAGTATGGTGGTTTGGCTATTCAATAGCTAATTTATTTTAGTTTCATAAAAGAAATTAATTCAATAAGTTCTTAATAAATTCTGAAACTTGATTAAAGAAAATTGATTTTGAGTGTGTTTATACCTAAATTGATTTTAGGGTTTTGTCGGATTTTAATTATGAAAACAGATTTCATAACGGTTGCCTTAAATCAAAATTAAAGGGCTTAATGGTTATTCTAAAAATAACATGATTTAGGTCTGAATTAAAGGGTTTAAAATAGTTGTTAATTGAAAAGAAGGATTATATCGTACCATATTTACCTTTTTATGAGATTTGGAGACTAGAGGGTCTAATGGTTTGGTAAAGCTGAAGTGTGTCTCTGTTGTGTTTATAAAGTGCTGATAATGCATCTAAACTAGATTGGAATGAACTGAAATGAATTTTGATTGAGTGGACTGATTGTTTGAAGGCTTAAATACGATGTGTCTGTGGTGTCTGTGATCTAATATAAGTGTTTAGGAGGTTGAAAGTATAGTAAAATAAAATGTAAAGTCATCTCTAAGTCGTGAAAAATTCAAGACAAATCTTGATCTTGAGTCTATTCTGAAGGGTCAAATTTATAAGGAATCATGCCAAAATCCTAAAAACTGGCTGGCACGTGCGTAACACACGCTACGTATGCGTGTGGGCCTTTACGAATGTGTAATGGGCTTAGCGTATGCGTAAAGGCTATTACACATAAATAGTGTCATTTAAGCATGTGTTCAGTCATTTACAAATGCTTTTTTATTTTTGCATGGACTTTTCTAGGCCCGATTTTGTTCGATCTAATTTAGTTTTAGGGTGTTTTGGGCTCGTTTGAAGTTCGATTTGAGCCCGGTTAGATATGTTGGGTTCATATTAATAGGTCAGACGTAGTAGTGTAAAAATGAATATTTCCTCAAAAATATGCAAAATTTTCCATGTAAACCCTTGCAATTTAAAGATGCAATAAGGGGCATTACCCTTTGACCCCATTAGGTTTCTAATCCATTGAGAGTTAAGAAATAACCGATAATTCTTGAGGTACAAAATTAAGGGTCCACAGCTTCCCCTCATCTGAATTAGCTTCAAGAAGAAGATGATTTTAATGATAGTGAACCCACAAGTGCCATGTCAGAATCTGGGCTTGTTACCATGCCATATCAGATTCTAGGCTTTGATAGATAGTTGTTGTACCTTGCATTATGGTGAAGACTCTTTCAATAGGATGCCCCCAGATATGTGTTGGATGATGCCAATAATTGGAGGGAGATGCATGAGAAGTATGCTTTATACATGACCATATTCGGGCCCCAATTATGGGCTTTTATAAAAATAATTTTTGACTTTTTATTTGCATTTTGAACTTCTGTTTAATTGTAATGAAAATCTAGAAGATTTCCATTTTTGCAAAAAATTGCTCGGGAGTAAAATTATTTTGTTGATTCTTTTATTTTTACCCAAACATGGAGCCCTTTTTCAGCCATGTGACGCATTGATGGTGTCAGAACCCGAACAAAGTGCAGAGGATCAACTTCAAGAGATATGGTATGTTTGCTTTACTGAGTTTAGGGCTGTGAAAATTGACTGGAAATTTTTGAATGCCTGTATACGAATTTGGGATCCTATCGATCATGTGTTTCGATTTGGTGCTGGTATGGACAAGATGTGTCCAACTTTTGAGGGATTTTCTTTTTTTCTTGGTATAAATCACGAGCCTATTCCAGTTGAGTGGGTAGCTTATTTCAGCTTGTTCAAGAGGCTTCAAGATTGGAGTATAGAGGTTGCTTCAGGTTTAGTGAAGGATGGTTTGGATGACCTACATGCGTTGGTCTTTATGTTTTGGCAGGAATCAAAGGATGACTCCGTTTGGATGGCTTGAAGGTTGAGGGCCTATGCTTTTGTACTGACTATAGGCTATATCTTTATGGGCCTAGTTGGTCAAGGAGGTACTAAGATAGTTGAGCTGATACTCCAAATGGGAAAAGGTAAGTCTATTGTAGGTATGATTTTGGCTGAGACACTGTTGAGCCTTGATCATTATTATAGCTCAAGGGAACCCTAGACTATAGTCCATTTTTGCTCCAGGAACTAATACCATTACTTTTGCTCATCTATTTTAAGATGCTTTTGAGGATTCCCCAGTCGAGTGTTTCTTGCCTTTTAGATTTGGCTGAGAGACCATCTTATGATCATTCTTAGACTTGACAGACTTGAATATTCTGCTGCATGGTATCACACCAGAGGTGTTGCCATTCACTTTGGCTCTGAGAAGGAGTGGATTAGTAGGCTATTGGAGTTGGGTCCTTCAATCTACTATGGAAGTATGACTTATACATGATGAAGTAGTTTCTTCCAAGGTTAAGGTTTCAAGTATATATTCTTCTTAGTTTTCATCATGTGGCTTGGTACTAGGCTTTTACCATTCTTTGTCAGATGGGGCATGATTAGGATGTGCCCCTAGATGACCCTTTGATTAAAGTGACCACAGTGAATGACAGAATGGCTAGAGCTATCCCTACTTGGTGGATTAGAGATTATTCAAGGGAGGCGATTACTGGTTATGATTATGGTAGATCTGTAGAGTATTTAATGTAGTGTATTGAAGCTTACTGGCCAAAGGAGAAAGCCAATAGATTTTCTATCCTGATTAAGATTGAGGGTTGAGTGTGAGTCTAAACCTTAGAAAAATAAGACTTTTATTAGATTTAAGCTTTTCTATTTCAATGTCTTATTTTTGTTGTTCCAAAAGATGAATATGACCTCAATAAATGTTTTATTTTTCTTAAACTCTAATTTTTGTCTAAGCCACCCTTTTTGGGTTTTCAAGTTCGCGAGCTCCCTTGATCATTTCCTAGACTACCTTTTCGGTTTTCAGCCTAGTAAGTTATACCCTAAATTTTTCCTAAGCCGCCCGTTTAGGTTTTCAACTTAGCAGGTTTAATTCTTTTTTCAATTTATGTTTTTTTTTTAACTCTTGCATGCAATGTTAAAGAGCCCAAATGAGAATGAGAATAAAACATTTAATTTTTATTGAATGATTTGGATTGTGCCTGTACAGACTACCTATGTATCCTATCACAAAAGATATTTTGAAAATTAATGTACATGACATATTTTGGAGAATCAGGTCCACATAGTTCTTGTTTGGTAATAATGCCCGAATGCATGCTCATAGAATAAGAACACTATTTAAAGTATTTCTTGAGTTGATCGAGGTTAGTTTGATGGTTGAACTCATTTCCATTGACGTCAATCAGGATGACGCCTCCTCCTGACATGATCTTTTTTATGATATGTGGTCTGCTCCAAGGAGCTCTGAATTTACCTCGAGGGACTTGCATAACTTGCTTATTCTCTTTAAGAACTAAGTCACCTTCTTTAAGATTGCAACTTCAAACTCATTTGTTGAAGTGTTTGGCAAGCCTGATCTAATAATTTTCTATGTGATGGAATGCTTCCATCCTCTTTTCATCAATTTCATTGAGTTGGTCATAGTAGACTTGTTGCCAATTGAGTTCAAAGATCACAAATTCTCGGAGAACTCTGGCTGTCTAAATTTCCAATTCTATAGGGAGCACTGCTTCCATTCTATAGACAAGAGAATATGGTGTTGCTTTGGTAGTTGATTTATAAGTAGTTCTATACCCAAGGAGGGCACTTGGCATATTTGTTAGCAGTGTATGCCCTAGAGCTTACACTCAGAATGTGAATGTAAATGAAAACCTAACTGGCTTTAGTATATATGTTCTTTAAATGAAAACATTCATTATATCGAATGTATATGTGTTTATTAAGTATTTTGTAGGTAATCTATTCTCAAAGAGTTTGAGAATATAAGTGATAGATGGCCCTTTATCATATACTTTAAAGGTTATTCATGGTCATAGGATTATTGGGGGAGGGGGGTGGCGACACCATTAATCTAGGAGACCATCACCTCTTTTATCATCCATGATAAGTATGAGATACTTATTAGTATGGAGATAGTGAGTTTCATGCTATAGACATGTAATTTCGTGACAACATGTGAGCATACTCATGGTATGAGTAAGTTGAAAGTGATGTTTGATTATGGATACATGGGTCATTACCAACTAGTCAATATCTCATCATCTAGATCATGATTGTGCATATAATCCTTAGACTTGAGGTGAGATGTTATCGATCATATTGGTGGCTATGGATTGTTACTGCTTACATACTGATGCTAGTCATATATTGGTATATGGCATTTGGTGGCCATAATCAGTGATATGTTGGGATAAGTGTCTGACTAAGAAAGGATTCATTAACTTAGGTCACTAAGGAAGGAATCCTATGACTTCTTGTTATTCTTTATAAGGTTCACTAGAAAGAGTTTCTAGTAGGAATCAAGTTTATCGAGAACTCAAACTAGATAGAGGTCATATGATCTGGCATATAGGGTTTGACTAAGATCGAGAATCTATAATGAAGGGATTCGAGTGCACGGTAATGATGATCGAAAGGTCCATGCAATGTCAAGGATATGATCACAGACATTCATTTCTAATTGGGTAGTCATGATATGTTATGCTAGATGTCACTCACAACTTATTAGACTAAGTGTGTAATTATGTTTAACACACTTGGTGGGAAGAAAAGAGTTTTCATTATCCCATTACTAATTAGAACATGAACCTAGTAAGACGCCCCTTGAGTGTCAAATTTGTTTGATAGAGAGCCAAGGGTACCATGGTCACCAAGACCATGAACATAGTATTAGGTTATTATGGAGAAATCAAGATTGTATCGATT
>CAOJBK015744223.1:0-11572 GCA_948294925.1 Codiaeum variegatum | reverse complement strand
AGAGGAGAATTTCAGCTCGCAAATTACCGCGTTGTGGAGGATAATAGTAGTTACTGCCATTTGGTTAATTTGGCGCACTAGAAACCTTAAATTCTTTGAGAATTTAGAGCCAAATATTTTTTGTTGTTTGAGGAGTTTATGACATTCTTTACTTGAATGCAACATTTTCAAAGTGGGCTTTATTTTTAATTCTAATACTAAGCTTTCTATTCTCTAATAGCTTAATATTGCAGCTATTCCCTTTCAAGCGCCTTGAATTATTTCTATTCAATGGTAGCATCCTCCACCTTCTTGGATCAAGGTTAACACTGATGGCTCATATGCTAAAATGTCAGGCTTGTTAGGAGCAGGAGGAGTCTCCAGGAATAAACAAGGCTTTGCTTTGGGATGTTTTTCCATTCACACAAGATCCTCTCCAGCATTTGAGGTAGAAGTTTTAGCTATCATATATGCAATTCGAAAGTCTTGGGCTAATGGTTGGCATAAGTTTTGGATTGAAAGTGACTCCACTTATGTAATCCACATGCTGCGATCTAAATCTAAAGCAATGTGATGATAGTTATTGGCTAGTTGGACTGAATGTCTTTCATTGATCTCCTCAATGACTATGGTTTTCACTCAAATCTATAGAGAAGGAAATAGGTTGGCAAATGCTTTGGCTAACCACGACAGAGGTAATAATGGTGGCCCTCTGTAGCTCCTTTTTGTAGCTCTTTCTTATATAATGATATTAGTAGGAAAGAGCATTTTAGATTTTTGTATTAGGCTAAGGCCTTATTTTCATTTTGGTTGTTTGTCACATTCTTTATTTATTTTTTTACTTAATAATATTGGTATCTCTCGAAAATGAAAAGGTCACTACGGGGGTGCCAACCTAGTTGGGATGCCTGGGTGCACTCATTGATTCTTGAGATTTTATCCTTTAAAATAAAAAAAATATATTAAAACAATCCAGATACAAGCTAATATCTATTAGAGAAATCTAAAATTTTCTCTTTTACAAAAACCCTCATAAACTAAGCGACCACAAAAAGAGGGGAAGCTATTCCACTAGTTTTCTTGAGCACTAGTTCTGCCAAAATTAGCAACGCAATAAACTACCTAATTCCCTTTACGATAAGTATGTGAAAACACAACTTGCATATTTGTGAGGTAATAGCAACATTCAATCCACAAATGGGATGACAGACCAAGGCACTTTAGCTTTCTTCGACCTCAGGAGTTGAACAACATGAATAGAGTTACCATCCAACCATAATAATTGCCATCCCTTGAGCCATGCCTAATTGCATATAAACTATCCTAAGGTTCAACAACAAAAGCCATAATACTACCTGTGGAAAAAGCAAAATAGCCTAGTACATAACCTCTACAATTTCTGAAGACTCCACCTACTCCTGAAGAGTTAGCAGAAGCCAAAAAGGAAGCATCAATATTAACTTTGGCCCATCCAACTGGTGGAGGCTGCCAAATAATTGAGATATACTGAGGAGCTTTTATAAGTGAAGGGGTAATCTTCAATTGCTTAATAATATTCAGCTCAGCTATATTATTGCACATAAAACCCACTTTGAACTTACTACAATCAATCAAAGCTTACCATAGAGAGCATAGGAAAAGATGAATTGAAGGACCCACATCCTCAAATATCGCTTTATTCTACGCATCCCAAAGAAGCCAAATAATTGTGATCACTACACAACACCATAAAGCATAAATTTGAGAGCTGAACTTCATATTCAAAGCCTTTTGCAACAAGTCCTCCATTGAATTGAAAAAATGAATTTTCATTCCAAAAAGAGATTGCAAGGCTTCCCAAACTACTGCTGCAAACCTGCTGATAAAAAAAATGTTATTAATAGTTTCACATTCAGCAAGACATAATCGGCATCTCGAAGTAATAAGGAACCCTCATCGACAAAGCCTAAATTTGTAGCAAGCTTCCCTCTCAATGCTTTCCAGCTCACCATAGACCGATATGTCATAATAAAAGTTACTCAGAGAAGCTTCAACCAATTTGTTTCCGGCTTGGATGGGTGCCACTTCTCATATATAAAGCCTTCATTTTGAAACTACCATTAACAAAGCACTTCAAAACGTAGATATCAGGTGCATTTTTCAGAAACACCCGAAATAATGTCCTCCAGGCAAAGGAACACTACTGTCAAGTGCCAGGGTATTCTCCAGTCGCCATTACATCGAAAATCATCAACTGTGTGAGTGATCTTTTTACAAGAAACAATCAAAGCTACTGCCACTATTGGAGACACCCATTTGCCATACTAGAAAACGAGTGAGCTAGACTCACCTAAAAACCATTGAGTTTCCTCATAAAGCCTAAGATAATTATGCTTAATTGACCTCTAAATTGAAGAGGAAATATAGGAATTTCTTAGCTTCCCATTTAGATGCAGAGAATGGCTCTTGAATACCCTACTGAGCTAGTTCTCCCTTAAAATAATTGTCCAAGTTATCCTACCTAACATTGCATCATTCAACACATTTAGATTTTTAAGTCCCACACCTCCTTCAACAATTGGATGGCAACAAGAATTCTAATCTATAGAGACCAATTTCCTTGTAATCATCAATATTGACCAAAAGAAATTACACAAATGTTTGTTTAAATACTTGATCAAGTGAGAAGGCCACTTATAAACTGAAAAGGAATGAAAAAGTGAGCTGTTGATTACCGAATTAATCAGTATAGATTCCCCTCTTGAGACAAAGTATTCCTTTCCAACTTGAGAATTTGGAGATTACTTTATCAGTAATAGGTTGCAACCACTTTCTTTTTAGTGCACTGACAAAAAGGGGGACACCCAAGTAGGTGAAAGGCTAATCACCTTTACTCATTCTCATTTTATCTTTAAGAGAGTTGTTTTTTCTAACCGAAATATACTTTCCCAAATAAATTTGAGACTTACCCTAACTCCTAAGTTACTTAGAAAGGTCCCCATACTCCTAAAAAAAAGCAAATTAAGAGCTTCAATATTATGCAAAGAAGCTTTATAGAAGATAAGAATGTCATCGGCATAAATCATGTGAGTAGGAAAGAGCCCCTTAGTGAAGCTCATAGGAGTTAGATGGCTAGAATTAGTAAGCTAAATTAGCATCTTGCTAAGAAAATTAGTTGCAAGGAAAAATAACAAAGGTGAAAGGGAATCACCCTGCCTCACTCCCCAGAGCATGAAAAGTAGCATTTTGGAGTCTCATTCACCAGAATTGAAATCCTAGCCGATTGGAAAATTGCAAAAATCCATAAGCTTTTAGAACTTGCAAAATGAATCGTCAGTCTAAAGTATCAAAAGTTTTGGCAATGTCAATTTTCAAAGCCATGTTTTCGCCGAAGCAACGCCTATCCAACAAATTCACACCTTTAGAAGCTAGAGCAATACACTCAAACATGGACCTATTTTTCAAGAATCCATACTGATTGGGAGAAATGATTCTTATAGCAACAATGGATAGACTATCCATTAAAATTTGGGTAATGACCTTGAAAATGAAGTTACTCAAAATAATTGACCTAAAAGTTGTGACCATATTAGCTTCAAGAGACTTAGGGATGAGGACCATGTTATTCGAATTGATACATGAAGGAAGGATACCCATTCAAAAAAAAAATTATGTTGTTGTACAAATATCCACTTGTACAATGTCCCAGAAATATTTGAAGAAGTGGCTTGCAAACCCTTCAGGGCCCAGAACACTATCTGCATCCATCAAAAATATTGTATTCTTGATTATATCAGAAGAAAGGACTTAAAGCAAAATATCATTCTTTTCACTAGTAGTAACATTGGGAATTACATTGTTAATTAAATCATAATTCAGCTGAACATTATATTCTCTAGAGAACAGACTTTGAAAATAATACAGAATATGGCTTTCAATAAGAACATCATAAAAAATAAGATTATTATCCATAATCAGGCCATGAATCCCATTTTTAGACTTCTACCTAGCTTGATATACATGGAAAAAAATGAGTTTCTATCACCAGGTTGTAACCATTTTATTCTGACCCTTTCGTGATGAAAGAGTTCTTGTTGCTGAAGCCGTAACTCGAAAGTCTCATGAGCATCTAGCTCTTTATTGTGAAAATCTTAATACCAGCTCGAGTTTCAAATTTATCTTTGAATTGAGTATAACCCCTTTATTGCAGTGTTAATGTTCTCAAAAACATTACCAAAGGTTACCTTGTTATAGGTATTGAGATGACCTTTTAAGAATGATAACTTGCTAAACAGGTGAAGAATGGTAAGTGATGAGATGGGCAGCCTCCCACATCAATTTAATGAAAGTACGCATCTCAGGGTGAGAAACCCGTATGGATTGGAATTTGAATGGAGTTGCTGGTCTCTCTGCCAAGACTGAACATGTTAATAACAATAAGAAGTGGTATGAATTATGCCTAGGCAGAACTTTACAAGAGAGACAGTTCTAAAAGAACAATAAATGATGATTGCCCAATGCTCTATCAAGCTTCAAATTACCTCCCTCAGCCTATGTATATTTATTACCCTATGTTGCCACTTTAGATAAACCACAATCTTTTAAAAAACACTTGAAATCTATACATGGTCTTGAAGTAGGAGGTTGCCCTATTTTCTCATGAATTAAAATCACGAAGAATAACCCAACAAGAAGTTCCTTGATTACTATATAAATCATCCCACAGAATCCTCTTATGATTGAACCAAGCACTACCGTATACAAAACAAAAGTGCTAAGCATGGTTATTAATAAAAAAATCAATCTCAATTAATTGTTTAGCAATTCTATAATTAGAAATAGTGAAGAAATTGTTTCGTTTGAATAGCCAGAGGGAGGGAAACAGCTTATCATTCATTGAGACTAGCTCCAAGTGTAAGGAGTTCCAAAAAAAACTTCGAACATTAAAAAAAAATTGACCATAGGTTCAGCTACACATACCAAATTAGGAGAGTTAGTATTAGTCATAAAAAGTACGTTGGGTTTCAGAATTACCAAAACTCTACAGTTCTAATAAAGAACTTTCATTAGAAATGAATAGGCTTTTGAGTAGGTCACCATGAAAACTTGACTTTTCTCTTTTCCTTAACATCACCATCTTCTTAGCTATGGTTTTCAACTTATTATCATCAGGTAATTAAAGCTCACTATTAACAGGCAAGTCTGATTGTTTGTTGTTCACCACTTCATCAATAATTTGATCATTAGTTATGCTATGGGGTGTTGAGACTTCAGATTAGTAGCTCCCAACTCCTATTCTAAAGCCTCCTCCCTTACGTTTATAATGCTAGGTGAGCCTTCAGCCTTAGTAACCTCACCTATTTCATGGGCAACAATAATGATCTCTTCTATACCAGGTATGTGACCATTCTTCTCAGGAGAGACAATAATTGCTTACTCCACAACCTCAGATGCTTCAGCAACATTAGAATCGTCAGTTTATCCCTACTCAACAAGCTATAAGTGCACCACATTAGGATCAGTTTCATCAATATAAGGGATTGAAGGGGCTTCCATTAAAGAAACATCAAAAGTAGTAAAAATATTTGATATTGGGACAGTTGGTTGAACCATTTTGGCTATTAATTATTGCTTACTCTCTACTTTCTTATTATCATCTACCTTTTTAACAGGTTCTTGAGATTTTTGTGATCTGTAGTCCCTTGGGATGTGTCCAATACACTTGTATAACCCACAAAAAGAAGGCAAATTCTCATAAATAATGTCTATAAAGAAGCTAGAACCTAGCCTTTCAATAATCAAAGATTTTGGAAGGCTCTTGGAAAGGTCTACATCAACTAATATTCTTGTAAAGTGTCCTAAATTGCCATTCAACATTGCATTATCAATATTCAGAGGAGCTCCCACTCCTATAGCAATGTCGTTTAAGATTAGTGGGTGCCAATACTCCCACAACAGCTTATAAATCTGCATCTAAACCTGAGCATTTGTAGGTTTTTTGGGCTAAAGGATCAAAATCTAGAGTGTTGAAGGCACATAATACCATGTTTTAACCGTAGTGACCCCCGTCCCCAAATTCTGTTTTTCTTTATTTCTGAAGAGAGATTGATCTAATAGTAGGCCGGACCAAGGAGATCATATTCCATTGTGAATTAAGCTACCATAAATTTTATAGCTTGACTTTCAAGTCACTGACTTTCCATGGCATTTCACCTTTCTGTAAGAAAATTCTACAATTAGAGAATTTTGGAAGATTGAAATTCACTGATTATATATATTTTCATTGATTTTGATAATAATGAATCCACCTTTGTTCATAGTAGGGGTGTGATCAACCATGACAGGAGAAACAAAATCCTTGAACAAAGAGATAAGAGAAGGCTTAACTGGTTCATTGCTCTTACCAGGATGGGGCCCCTCGAAGTGAGATAAGTCCATGGTAGCTAAGATGTCAGTGGCTAGAGGCCAGCCGACAGTGGCGTGCGCTGGAAGGGATCAAGAGAGTGTAAGGGTTGCTCATAAAGATAAGGAGCTCTCATCGAATTCTGGTCTCCCAGAGGGTTTTTACACTTATAATTATGCTTTTAGATTTTTTCACTTATTTTGTGAAGTCTTATGCCTTTGGATAATTGGCATAATTATAATTTTTTCCTCCTTAATTATATCTTTATTAATAAAATTGGCTATCATTAAACGAGTCCTTTTTTTAGGTGGAAAATATCATTAAACTTTAGATAAATCAAGTATATGTGAATTCATATTTTTATACCATTAAATCCTGCATGTCAATATGAACTCATAGGTTCAAATAGCATTCAAATCGGACCTCAAATGGATATAAAAAACCTAAAAAACTGAACCAAATCACACTAGATCGAATCTTGAAAATTGGGCCCAGGTTTTAGACTCTAAAATGCATGCACGAGAGCCCATACGCATACGTAAAGGGCTTTTACGCATGTGTAAGAGGCCTTACGCACAGGTAAGGGCCCTTATGCATGTGTATTGGCTTTTACGTGCACATACTAGTCCTGACGCGTGGAGCCCACTCTTTGATTTTTTCGACTCGGGCTTTTTCTATAAAAGCCACTTTTCAGACACTTTTTTTTAGACATCGAACCTCTGTCAGTTTAATTTTCAGAACACTTTTTACACTAAACACTGCTAAAAATGCCGAGAAACATTGAAATTTAACCTAAAACACCAATTTTCCCTCAATCCGATTAGACGAAGGATTTGTAAGATATCAGTCCTATTTTGGTCAGTCCTCCGACAGCCCTCTCCAAACATTACGGAGATACGTTCCTGGTTCGTCAAGCCATCTGATCCTCTGGTTCCAAAATCTCGCAAGCCAAAGGTAAAAACGATATGATATTTTCTTTCTTTGGTTCCGAATAAAGACCTTAAGCTGACTAAGCATTTTTTACACTATCAAAAATTCATTTTCTCAGAAATGATTTAATTAAAAGCCCTAAAACTGACTAGGCAATTTCCCTTATCAAAAGTCAATTTTTATTAATCAAAACACTAAATTGATTAATAGCCTCCTTGGCTAATTCTTTTTAAAGTAAAACGAATTAGCATCTGAGGGAATCAACCAACCAACCCACTGTTTTTTCAAAACAACCCCACCCTTTGCGGGAAGGGAGAACAGCATGGGGTTTGATTCCCATTCAAAGGGATATGCCAACAAGCCTATTCAAAAGGCTTCAACTCCAAAAATTCTTTTTCTTTATTTTCTCCTTTTTTTATTAATATTTTTGTTTTGTTTTGTCATGTTTTCATTTTTATTTGTATTTTATTTTATGCCCATTGTTCCTATTATTATTTTTTTTGTACTGGATCTGTAATTAATTTGGAGAATGTGTGTCATTCCCAGATCTGTAGACTGGAGAAGGGGTTCCCTGTGTTTGTTTGCTATTTTAGATTTAATGATTTTATTTCACTTTTGGTTTGTCTTTGGAGATGTGTAACTTTCCTAGAACTCCTCTGGGCTAGAAGAAGGACCCCTTGTTTATTTTTCCTGCATTTTACCATTTTCCTATCTATATCTGTCATGCATAATATTTATCTATTCATGCATCATTTTGGCAAGGTATATACCTATCCATGCATCACGAAAGTATGCCATGCATATACAAAAATTACTATTTTAGCCAAATTCATACCAATATTTTAAGCCTAATTTGTTTAGAAATTGAAAAATACATTTTCTAAAAATGTTTTTATCCATCACGAATCACCTAACTCAACTTTGATTTGAGGCTGCCTTTTCAAATAAAATTGGGCAAACAATCAAGTTTTTCAATAAAATGGAGCTAAAATGGTTTTTAAATCTCCATGAAAATTAAGTTTTTCTAAAGATTAAATGGTGACTCACAATTTCACACATACACCGTACGGACTCGTAAGGAGTTCTCCATAAGTGTTACTTGACGAACCCCAATGCTATGCACAATCTGACCCCATGCAGTCGGTTTCCTAGAGGCCAGAAAGTCGAGGCACACTGGCGACCCATGGGCTCGGATGGGACCTCACAGCAGATGACTCCACTGGGGACGTTTTGAAACTGAGAAAAACTAAGTGAATTATTTTTTATAAAAACAACTTTGGCTTAAAAGTTGTATGGAGTTGGTTTTTATGCATCACTTAACATGATCCTTTAGCTTTAGGAAAACACGGGTAGAAAGTAGCATCCGGTGGGCTTTCCCCGTTGGGACTGCTTTGCTTATAGTGAAATCACCCACTCCAAGACATACCCAGGGATCCTTTCAATTGGGATAAAGTGGTTGCACGTAGCCACTAGACTCGTGCGAATCTCTATGATTCACATGTGGTTATGTATATCGCATCTCCAGTCTTTGGGGAACCTTCAAACCATGAATAGAGTTGACCCTAGGTCCCATGTACCCTAAAACTCTGATATTACTGTCATCATGAAATCTTTTTCATTCATGCATACATGTATGCATGCATCACTACATCAAAACAAATTGGACTAAGTGAATTGTTCCATAAAAGTTCTTCAAAATCTTACCCTTCCTTTTTTATACCAACCTGCCTACCATAGGCATTCTATTTCAAAAAGGTGATAACCTACCTTTTTCTCTGTCCAAAGGTCACCATGTCAAACACTAAAGATATCCCACCCGTTTTTACTACTGCTGATGCCACTTCTACTACCACTGCTCCACCAGTCGATGTTGCTACCATGCTTGTTGAAATCCTTAGAAAATAAGATGAGGCTATGAAAAATCAATAAGAGACTATGACTGTATTGATGCAAGCCCAAGAACGTGCTATCTTGGGCAAAGTTCAAGCCATGATGGCTTAGATTGGGGTCTGGCCAACCAATCATGCATCCACCTCTTTTAATTCAGGAAAAGAACCTATTATTGAAGATGTGATCATCTTGCCTCCACAAACTGACTGTGGAACCACTATCTCGATTGTCCCTCTCGCATATTCTTTCCAAAAGGGAACCTCAAATGATCCTTTTTTGAAGACCATGATGAAAAAGTACGAGGAAATGCAGAAAACCCTCAATGCTATTAAGACAAAGGAGAACGTCATTGATGTGAAAGTTGAGAGTCCATTTCCCAATGTCAGGCTTCTTCTAAAATTTTAGATGCATGTATTTGAGAAATTTGATTGAACTACTCGCCCCTCAACTCATTTGAGGATCTATGGTGGCAAACTTCGCCCTTCGGGTATTGAAGGTGAGCTCATTGCTTAGCTGTTTCAACAGTCGCTTACTAGCATGACTCTAAATTGGTTTGTACAACTTGATGATTGTTCAAATAGAATTTTGATTTTCTTATTAAGTCTAAATTAATGAATAATTAAAAATAAATAATAAGAGAATTTAAATAATTTTGTTATATATAATTATAATGTGATATATAGGGAACACATTAATGAAATATTAAACTAATTAACTCAATTGATTACTTCATTATCATTGAATAATATATGTGTAAATATAATATGCCATATATGGCAAGAATGGTTAAGGGTGGACACAGTCAGAGATCGATATGGACTGAAGCACAAGTTAATTTGAGATAATTTACATATAATTTCATAATCTATTTTAAATTTACAGTTTGATATCAAATTTGAAATTTCAAAAATTTAACTCATTGTCTATAGATTATCCTGGTGTCCATCTAAAATCTGGGTCCACACTTGAGAATGGTATGTAGAAAATTCAAAATGAACTGAAATATCAAACTATTTTAATATTGTATCTGTACTATATATATAAAAAGAGACTTATGATATGAATTATAATAAATTGTATTAAAGATTTTAATTTGGTATGAGACTGGTTGTGATCATACCTAATTTGAGAATTGTATTATACTAAACATAAAGTACTTTACCAAACCAAATTTACAAACAAAATTTATGAAATTCGAAGTTTAAATGATTATAATTAGTGGATAATTTAAAAAATGAACATTTTGAGATACATTGAACAAAGTAGTAAAATAATTATTATTTCGTATAGATATGTTAATTCCGGTGTACGAGATTAGCCTATCGGCTTGAATAAAACAAGTGAAATTATTGAATCTCAAATGGAATGAAAGTATAAGATTATGGTTCTACGTGCAAGTTTTGTAAAAACAATCGACGAAAAGAAAATACCATAAGACTTAAGGTTATGATTTTATGCGTAGGTTTATGTAAAAACAGTCAACGATTAATCTTAGTCAATATGAATAATATTATTACAATTTATTATGTCTAATTATAATTATGATATATAATTTTAAATTAAAATATAACCAATGTTTATCGTATTTTTTACTAATTTACAAAGCAAAATAATTTTAATTTTGATATAAAAATATGATATAAATTGATTGAACTTTGAAATAGAAAATATACATAGTTTATAATGGCTCCTATTTTTTTATATATATATTTGGATATTTGAATCTTTCTTGACATATATATATATTGAGTTTGATACATCCTATAAATTAATTTTGCTGATGCCTTCGTTTTTTTATCTTCTAATTATCAAATTTTATTTAATTTATATTTTCACTCATTTAAATATGTATATAATTTTTTTGTATAAAGTATTAAAAAATTAATTATATAATTTTTTTAATTACAAATTTTTTGGTTGTTATAGTTAATGACAACAAAACAATCATAAATAATAAAGATAAGAAATACATGTTGAACCAATTTACAATTGTGATAAGAAGATAATATTATCAAATTTATCTATTTTTATTTTTCAATGTTATCATTATCTATTTTTTTAAATAAATAAATTATACAACAAGACACTTTAGCAAAGTGCGTAACACGTTCTTAAAAAACTAGCTATTATAAAAATAAGTTATTAAGTTAATTAATTTATTAATTATCAGATTCTCAAAACTTATAATATATTTATAACTGTTGGAAATAATCGTAGCAAGCAATGCGGAATAAACAAGAAAGACAAGATTAAACAATCATACAAGAACCAGATACTAAATGCACACAGATATACGTGGTTCGGCAATGAACAGCCTACGTCCACGGGCAGAGAGATTCTTATTAATCAGAGTTTTAGTACAAAGTACAAATCATCTACTTATGAGCTACC
>CAOJBK015742716.1:0-17289 GCA_948294925.1 Codiaeum variegatum | reverse complement strand
TTTGACGGATTAGAATCAATTCCAAACACTTTAAAAATTAACATTTGGTCAGTATGCTCACACGGGCTCAAGCACGGGCCATGAGAACCAGTTTTACCTCTCATGGGTAGTTTCATGAACCTTGCCATTAGTTGTGAGAGCTTACTATTTTAGTATGAACATGAACACAACCACGGTCTTGCACAAAATTTGGGTGGCTCCGATACCATTTGAAAGGAAATACGAGTTGCGTAATGGAAGCGAAAAACATGTCGTTTTAAAATTTTTCATAGTAGAAACCTTTTGTTTAAACTCTTTAAATAAGAATGTTCATTTGCATGTTTTTCAAACTCTTTGAAAAACCATTTAAACATTATAAATTTATGCTAAAACATTTTTAACATATTGTTCACATGCATATATCAAACTCTTAGATAAAACATTTGAACATTAGGACCACATTTAAAAAATCCATTAACTTGATCTACCAATTTTGAGAAAAACACAATGAAAAAAAGCATACTAAGAAAACTATCAAAATACCTTTCTCCTTTTGCTTTGTAGAGCTTCCCAAATGTGAAGCCTCTAGTTATCTCATACCAAGCTTGAGGTCCCTTCACTTGATGCAAGACTTAACACCTTTGATCTCTCAAGGTTGCCCTTCGCTTAGGTGCAAGTGTTAATTTCCAAGTTAAAGAACAAATGAGTGTGTCAAGTACTTGGACTTCCTTAGCAAAGGTAAGTGCTTAAAACTCTACGTTAGAAACCCTTTGAACTCTTCAAAGTTCTCAACTTCAAGTTTTGGAATTTTTATGCACTTTGTTGGAGAAATTTTTCATTTTATACACTTTCATTTTTTCTTCACTTTGCTAGAAAAATTTTTCAGTTTAAACACTTTCATTTTTCTGCACGTTGTTGGAAAAATTTTTCAGTTTAAACACTTTCATTTTTCTGCACTTCGCTAGAAAAATTTTTTAGTTTAAACACTTACATTTTTCTTCACTTGCTTACTTACTTACATAGGAAAAACAGTTTGCCTTTTATAAGTGGAGTGATTCCACTAATTTAGATGAGTCACTGATCACTTCCACTTACTAAGGCACTTGTCATGACTTGGTGTTTTGCATGAAAACACGTGTCATGACATTGCCTAAGTGGAAGATAAGTTGTGTTCATCAATTTAGTGGAAAATTATGCACTTAGTCATCTCATGACTAATCACACTTTGCTTAATTAATTATGTCCAAATTTCAATTTAATCCTCCACCTTTTGTATCTCATACAATTAGGACTAAATTGAAATACACTCCTTTGAAATGAACTTTAAGACATGCTAGGCGTCTTTGTGAATTTAATCACAAGTTCAATTCGGTTATAATTAATTGTTAATTAAACACTTCAATTGAATATTAATTATAATATCTTTACATAATGCTCGTTCAATACTTTTCGACGTGTGACTCACTAGGTTCGTGCCCTAAATAGCAACGAGATAGGAAAATGCGTTTCCTATGTCTATGTATAGTATCCCATCCAATACATAGTCTCGTAAGTCATGAGCAACATCTAGCAAATGTATCGTGACTACCTAACTAGGAATGAATATTGATGACCAAGTTAATGAACATATAAGCATGGACCAATGGACATAGTCACTATGCTATCAAATCCCTTCATTATAGATTTTTTATCTTAGCTAGAGTTATAGATTCATCAAACTCTATATGCGTCAATCATATGACTACTTCTACGTTTTAGTTCTCGACATTCTCAATTCCTACTAGAAACACTTTCTTGTGAATCTCTTCCACCTTGGCCAAGGATTTCATATCGAGGTGAACTTGAATTCATAGGATCCTTTCTTGTTTACTCAAGCTAATGAATTCTTTCTTAGAGAAAATTTATCTCAATATATCACTAAGTACAGCGACTAGATGCCATATACTCCCGCATGGCTAGCAGTTGTATGTAAGCAGCAACAAATTTGTACCCATCAGTACATTAGATAAATTCCACCTCAAGTCAAAGGATTTTATGCACAACTATGACCTAGATGATGAAATATTAACTGTGGTAAAACCGATGTATTCATCGTCTAACGTCACTTGTTCAACTCACTCATCATATGAATATTCACTTGTTGTTATGATATCACATGTCTGTAGCATGAGACTTATTACCTCCTTTACCATAAGTATTGCATACTTACAATGGATGACAATAGCGGTGATGATCTTCTGAATTATCGATGTCCCAATTGATGACTCTATGAACAAACATGTTTTATAGCATAATGATAACACGAACCTGTCACTCATATTCTTAACCTCTTAAGAATAGGTTTTAATACAAAATGTTAATGGAACATATATAAATTATAATTGAATTTGGGATTCTTTTAATAAAATATATATTTATTGCCATTAAGATTCAATTATTATATTTACAATATGTTCTAGGGCATACAGTTCTAACACCATTCCAACCGGTTGCTACCATCAACAAAATTGACACTGATCTTAGGCCCTTTTAGATGTTAAAAATAAGCTTAAAGAAAAGGAGGAGAATTGGGACATTCTCAGTAACCTTTTGGCAAATTTTATTTTCTGGTGAAATACAGCAAACCATCATAAGCGGACATTCCCAGGGAATCAATAAAAGCTACTGATTTGGGACATGACTCTGAGGAAGGTGGTTGGACTTCAAAGAGATATCCATCTTATCACAAAAATCCTTCAACTGGTGAAAACAAAGCAATCTCCAGGGTGGTGGTCGGAGGTCAGCCTCAAGGTGGATTTCTTCAAGCCAACAGGAAATTTTCTCAATTAAAAAGAAAAAATATTTTTATAGAACTAATCCTTCTTGGAGTGTCTCAAATTATTATAGGAAAAATGATGATGTGACATCACTAAGGTTCAGTAGGAAACAACCAAGGTTTATGGTGCTAAAGCCTGTGTAACCCAATAATTGATAGTGGCACCAGGTGTAGCATAAGAAATTTCCTCAGTGCTTGACTCGTACATAAAAAAAGGAGACTTCAGAGGAAAAGGGTTGTGGAAAGAAGGGAGAAAGAAGAACAAAATCAAATCTAAATCATTCATTAGTAAATCCTTGGTAAAAAAATTAAAATTTAATAGAAAGGCCTTTGATGACCCATATCTCAGTGATTTTGGTTTTGAGGCAGACATTGATGAACATATGGAGACTAAGGAAGACATGGGGATTGATGGAAAATATATTTCCTTAGGATACAGATCCATTTCTTATATGAACCTCAAGAACTGTGCCTTGAAACACAATATCAATCACAAAAAACCATCCTAAGAAAGTTCTAAACAGGTTTAAAAAGAAAGATATAGAAGACACGCCCTAGAATAGATGAGAAGGAGAGAGATGAGTCTTGACGTTTTTAGATGCCACACCATAGGATTGGTGATAAGTCTCAAATGTCCTTTGAAGGACCAAGAGAATCCACTTTTGACATCATTCCATGAGGAAGATGTTTAATTGATTGATAGGTTTTTTTCCGGTTACATTTAAGTAGCCTTTTTATAGGCTTCTTGGAACAACCCTCCAAGAATAGGAATAGTCCATTGTAAGTTACAAGATAATTAAATTCTAATTGTAAGTTACAAGATAATTAAATTCCCTTGGAACTTGGAACATCCCTTCAAGAATAGGAAAAGCCATCTTAAACAAAAGTGTCCAGATTCAATGTAAAAAATATAACAAAACATTAAATTTCAGACTTCTGATTTTATACAGTAGCATATTTGTGTCCCATTTTTTGCCATGATAACGATAGAATTAGCTCAATCTTTAAACATAAAAGTTATATTTCTATGCGTTAGCTTTCAAACACATTTTGAATCACCTCAATCAAAGTTTTGTAGAATAAGTTATGGCTCAAAATGCACATATTACTCCATATGTACGAACTGAAATTTTAATGCTCCTTTGATTCACATCAATTTTGGTTATGCTTGCCCAGGAGTTAATGATGAAGGATGCTGAGGAAGCTGAATTCCCTGGCACTTGGGGGGTAAAATTCTCATAAACATCAGATGTCTAACTATGTGGTGTAGTGATTCATGCCACTCAACCAGATCAACCTAATAGGATCATCCTTGAGAAGCCTTCTGTGAAGATGACTAAACACATCAAGTCATTGTACATCAAGGCTCACTTAAACAGTAAATGGTTCTCTAGAATCCTCTTGGATAATGGTTCAGCTATTAATTTTATCCCTCTTAGGCTCCAAAGTCCTCTTGGGAAAAATCAAGATGATTTAATTTCTACTGAAATTACTATTTAAGCTTTTATAGGCGAGGTTATAGGTGTCGCTAGGGTTTTGCCTGTGGAAATCACTGTTGGTGATAGTAATTCACTTATAGCCTTCTTCATTATGGAATCAAAGCCAAATATAATGCTTTACTTGGAAGAGATTGGATTCATGCCAACTAGTATGTGCCATCTTCTTTACATAAATTTTTGCTCTTTTGGAAGGGTAGCGACGTTGAAGTGGTTTAGGCCGACAACAAGCCATTTACAATAAGTGACAACTATTTAGAAGCCAAATTCTATGATGTGGACTTAGGCCCTTTTAAATTTTTTAGGAGAAAGATGAATGGAGATTCAAAGCACACATATTTTTCCAAGTATGACATGGAGAAACAAGTTCAAGATCACTCAGACTTGATTTACCAAGAGAATTCCATCATTCCTTACTCTAAATCACTGATGGATGGTCTTATTATTGAAGAAATTAATGATTAGTTACTATTAAGAGGAGTTGGCAGTAGTTGCACCTGCCATTCATAAGCTTCTGATGCAGCAAACAGTGAATAAAATTATTGAGGAAGATCTAGAACTATGTGACGCAGACATCATTAGGAAGGTGATTTTAATGATAATTTTGAAGAGTTACAGCTTGAGAATGTTATGGAGGCTCCCCTAAACATTAAAGATAATCAATATGAGGTTCAAGATCCTTTGGAGGAAATAAATCATGGCACTACCCAACAGCCAAGAGTTACGTATGTTTGTGCATTATTAAAATAAAATGTAAAAGAATAGTTAATTTTACTTTCCAAAAACCTCTAAGGAGAATGTCTAAGGAGGTAGAATTGAAATTTCAGAAAGAAGTTGAAAAATTGCTTGAGGCTGGCTTTATTAGGCCAACCAAATATGTAGAATGGCTTTCTAACATAGTCCCCGTTATGAAAAAGAATGGTAAAGTTAGAGCATGTACAAATTTCAAGGACTTAAATTTAGTTACTCCTAAAGATATTTATGTTATGCTTATTCCTGACATGTTAATTGATGCTACCTCTAGGAATGAGCTCCTGTCATTCATGGATGGCTTTTCAAGTTATAACTAAATTTTCATTTCTAAGGAAGATGTTTCGAAGACTGCCTTCAGATGTGCTGGTACTATTAGGACTTTCGAATGGCTGGTTATGCCTTTCGATTTGAAAAATGCTAGTCCAATGTACCAATGGGCCATGAATGTCATCCTCCATTACATGATCCACCATCACATGGAAATTTACATTGATGATATTTTGGTAAACTCCAAAAAATCATCTGATCATGTACTGCATTTGAGGAAAAGTTTTGAAAGAATGAGGTTTTATAGTTTAAAACTTAATCCTTTGAAATGTGCTTTTGGTGTACAAGCTAGAAATTTCCTAAGATTTCTTATGCATCAGCACAAGGATGAGATTGACAAGAATAAAGCAAAGAAAGTTCTTGAAGCAATGCCTCCTCAGATAAAAAAGGAGTTATATAGGTTCCTCGGGCAGGTCAACTACCTGAGGAGGTTCATCTCCAACCTTGCTCAAAAAATAAAAGAATTTTCTGATTTAGTAAAACTAAAACAGGAAAGTGATTTCAAATGGGAATCAAGGCACCAAAATGTTGTTGATAAAATTAAAGAATATTTGCCAAAACCTCTTGTACTGGTTCTGCATAGGGAAAGGATGCCTCTAAAATTATATATATCTATTGGTTATGAATTTGTGGGTTATCTTTAGCTTAGAAGAATACATTGGAGCATAAATAGGCCATTTATTATTTTAGCTAAATTTTAACTCCTACAGAACAAAGATATTCCTCAATTGAAAAATTATGTCTTACTTTATATTTTGCTTATACTAAATTGAGGCATTATCTTTCGAAACATACAGTTTATGTAATATCATAGACTGGCCTGATGAAGTACATGTTGGACAGACCCGATTTGTCAAGAAAGATTGGGAAATGGTTGCTAAACTTGATCGAATTCTCATTAGTTTATCATCCTAAAAAATCGGTGAAAGGTTAAGCTTTGGTGGATATCCTTGTTAATCATCCAACCTAAGAAACCTTTGAGGAAAGGTAGCTTCCTAAATGTGGGGTGAATATTCAGCCTTGGGTCCTCAAGTTTGACGGCTCTTCCATAGATAGATCGATTGGGGCCAGCATGGTAATTACTTCTCCTTCTGATACCAAAATGTCTTTAAGTACCACTTTAGATTTTGAATGCACTAATAATCAATTCGATTATAAGGCTTTGATTATAGGCCTTGAAATTCTTAAAAACATTGGTACTAAGGAGGTACTGGTTATTGGTGATTCACAGCTTGTGATCAAGTAAGTGTCTAGGGAATATAAATGCACTAGCTTATCCTTAGCACCTTACTTTAACTACTGCTATCCAACTTATTGATTCTTTTGAAAATATATCTTTCATGCATGTGCCTAGAGAACTAATTGGGAAGCTGATGAATTATCTTAAGGTGCATCAAGTTTGAAAATGTCAGAAGAATTAACTCACAAGTTGATTTTGGTGTAGAAAAAGTCACACACATCCATTTAAGAAAGAGGTCTTCAATTTGAGTCATTGAATACAGACTTGAATGTGGTGGGTGATTGACGTGCCGACATCAAGGCATGTCTTGAAAATCCTTCCAAAAAGTGCCATTCAAAGTTAGAGCCCAAGCCATGAATTACGTCCCAATTGGGGAAGACTTGCACAAAAAACCTTTGATGGCCTACTCTTAAGATGCCCTTCATTTCCTTAAGCTATAGAGATTTTGAACCAAGTCCATGAAGGTATTTGTGGTATGCATCAAGTTGGAAGGAAGATGAGGTGGCTAATTAGGAGGCATGGTTACTATTGGTCTTCAATCTTAAAGGATTGCAACACTTATTCTAAGGGATGTCATCAATGCCATAGGTATGGAACTATTCAACGAGTACTAGCTCATTATATATATCCAGTGGTGAAACCATGGCCATTTAGAGGATGGGCCAATGATCTCATTGGAAAGATTTACCCTTCTTCATCCGAGGGCCATAACTTCATCATTATTACCACTGATTACTTCACCAAATGGGTGGAGGCAGTTCCCATGAAGAAAATTGAGAAATAAAATGTCATCAAATTCATCGAAGAACATCTCATTCATAGATTTGGGATTCGTTAGACTATTACTACAGATCAGGGAACTATGTTTATTGGGCAAGAGATGAGAAAATTCATAGAAGATTACAGTGTTAAACATCTTACCTCAACTCTATATTATGCTCAAGCCAATGGTCAAATGGAGGTTTCCAAAAAAATCATCATTGGAATACTGGGGAAAATTCTTGAGGACAATCCTAGAGATTGACCAAGAATACTGTCAAAAACACTATGGGCATATCGAAGTTCAAAAAGAGAAGCAACTAGTGCAAGTCCTTTTGCACTTACCTTTGGGCATGACATGATTCTTCCTCTAGAGATATGTGTCTTGTCATTGAGAGTTGTAAGGCAAAATGATCTGAATCCTTAGGAATATTCTCAAGCTATGTTGATGGAGCTTGAGGAAGTTGATGAAGAACAACTAAGGGCCTTCACGTGCATGGTGGCCTAAAAGAAGAAAGTATCCAGGTCATATAACAAAAGAATCAAAAAGATGAAATTTGAGGTAGGTGACTTGGTGTGTAAAGTAATACTGCCACCTGGAACAAAACACAAAGAGCTGGTGAAATGGTCTCCTAACTAGGAGGGACCTTTAGAGTGCATCAAGTCTTGGATGGCAATTAGTACTAGTTGGAAAGTTTGGATGGAAAACCACAATAAAGGTTCATCAATGGAAAGTACCTGAAAAAACACTTTCCCACTATGTGGGAAAGGTCAATAACAATATAGTTGTAAAGGCCTCTTAGCCAAGATAAATGCCAATTCATATTGGCCAAGCTTATAAATAAATAAATGAAGTTTGTTTCATATTTGAATAATGTTTGTTTTGTTTTCCTCAGAACAAAATAAAAGAAAGTTGTGATTTTTAATAAAATTTCAGCAACATGTCTGCTGAATTTTTGAAAATTTTGGTAGCATCTCTGCTAAATTTTTAACATCTTCTTATGCAAATGCATGGTCTTGGTGTTGATGTGAGAAAGTTTTCTGTGAAAAATCAACAATTCCCAAAGGTGTCAGTGCTTTTAATTTACATTCCTCGTGCCTAAGGCCTTCATCATTACCTGTTTCACAGTCAGAGCAATTCAAAGTTTCCCAGCAAATTCAAGTTCTAATATCTAACAAAATCATAAGTAAAGGGAAATGGTAACAGTGCATAAAATGACATGAAACAAATGGCATCAAATCAAATCCCTTGACGTTTTCCCAAACCTCATCACACTTTTTCTTATCTTCTGTTGCTTCTTTCTCTTACTTCTTCGACTCTAGAAAAAATTATTTATGGTTGGATAAGAACTCTTGTGTTGCTTTGGCTTTATCCAAAGCCTTTTGACACTCACTACACAATAACTTATTGGTCCTCAGCATCTCAACTTTTTGTGTTCTCATAGCAGCTACCCGTTTCTCAAGGGCGGCAAGATCTACACTCAACCAGTCAAAAGCAGCTCTAGCTTCAGCTCTTCTAGTCTTCATTTCTTTAATCTCTTTTTGCTGCTTCAGGTATTCAGCTTTTTTCTAGTCGATGTTGGTCAAGTTGCATGAAATCTCTACTCGTTTGGCACTGATCTCATCCAAGTGAGTAAAGCTCTATGAAATACTTTACTTAAGTAAAGATATTAATGTCGACTTGGTGCTTCACTCCATGATGTTAAGGCTTGCTAAAACATCAGCTTTATATGGGCTAGTGAGTGTCTCAATCTTTTAAGCAGTCAAAGTCCTTATAGTGTTTTTAGCTTTGGCAACCTCTACCTCAGTAGGAACTGCATCTATACTTTGGTTCTACTCTGAGGAAGGTGAATCAAGAAAGCTCAAATCCATAGAGAAATCATCTTCTGGCATAGGTTGCCAATCATTTGTATCCTATTCAAATAAACCAAAGCAAGATTCCTAATACACCAATCAAGAAATAATGGATATGGGAAAATTCATGAATAGGTAAAGAAAACAAACCTCAATCGCAGGAGGATGCCTAGCTAGAGGCTGGATAGCTAGTGAAGGAGGAAGGGCTGGTTCCTTTTCTCTTTGCTGGATTGGAACATGCTATAGGCAAAAAGTGTCATCCTCCTTAGTAGAAGAAGATCCTGCAGAGGAAGGAGAGTCCTAAGGTTGTGTGTGGACCTCTCCTTCTTTTTATCAACTTTTTTTCAAAGGCAATTCCTCAGGATAACCATAGTATACTATATTGAAATCATAGGGAATAAGAAGTACTTATTGGAACTAGTGACTAGTTCTAAGCCCTCTTCCTCAAAGGCTGCAGACTCTTAAGAACTGTCCACATCCTTCACAATCACAAGATGTAATTTCTTTTCTTTTTTGGCTGATGTTTGGGCTACCTTTTATCTCAAAGAAAATCGAGGAGCTGATATGGTCTTAGCTGCTTGTGGCTCTATTTTTCTCTTATGGGGAACCAAAGTGTGCTTCCCTTTGCTGGAACTGGAAGGTAAGGCTTTTCCCTTCTTAACAGTAGTTGTCTTCTTCTTCTCCTCAGATGCCTCTAGGGCAGCAACTTCGGCATTATCATCCTCTTCTGCTAACATAAGGTAAAATAATAATTAGTGCCACAAAGGAGAAAAATAGAAGAAAATTAGAAGCAAAATAAGATTCCTTACCTAATGATTCTGGTGTTGATTCCACAAATGTCTGGTGCCGGTACTCTACTAATGATTATAGTTATCCTCATCTTGCTTTCCCAGAACAGTCACATGAAAAGCAAGCTTAAGCACTGTACACTAAATATTGACTATGTCATCCCTAGAACACTTTGCTGGATCGATACCATACAGAGGTATGATGGAGGCATCAATAGCATCGGAGGAAACAACTGTGGAAAGGATAAACTGATGGCTGCAGAGAAAAGACATGTAACACTTAAAGCCTAGGGGTGCGAGACATGCCTCCCCAAGGGCCAAAAGCATTCTTAGCCCCAGTGATTAATGGTCTTGGTGAAGTGGCTCTATAGAAAATCTGTTTCTAGATTACATCCTTATAGGGAGCAAAGAATCCTAGCCATCTGGGCCCGTCATAAAAATCTCTAAAAGGGCATAATTTCTCTTTTTCTCTTTTATCCAGGCTAAGGAAAAAAAGATTTAACTTCCTCCTCTTCCCAAGAACTTTCTTGCCTCAACAAATCTACCCTAATATCAGGAACTGAAGAAAAAGGAGGCAATGATGGAAAATCACTTAACTCTGGGAAATATACCAGTAACCAACACTAGAGGATCCACATACTTCCATTCATGAACATCATCTGGTTATCACTAACACACGTCCTCATCTAGGCATACAGGTTACCTAGGAGGATAGTACCAAGTGCATAATGGTCATTGTGATCTAAAGCCTGTGCTAATGGTACATATTCAGCATTGGGCCTCCCTGAGGTAGGGTAAAAAATATGTCTGCATAACAATACCCATAGGAAAGCGACATGCTCCTTAGAGTTTGGAGCATCCTTTCTATCAACATAAGCAGATATAGCACTATCATATGAATCAAAGCTTCTAGAATTAAATTTCACCTTAGGGAACCGCCTATTGTCGACCAAACACGTAATATCTCTCCCTAAAATAGGTAACCTAGTGATGGTAAAAACATCAAGCATAGTAATGGTAATGTGGCCAAATGGAAAAATAAATGTATTGTTGCTTGGTGCCCAAAATCTTAGAGCTACAGTAAGAATTTTGGGCATATAGATTACCTCTCGAATGGTCAACTCAATGAACTGAGAGATGCCTAACTAATCTCATTTGGCACCATAAGGTTCCTTCAGCCAGTGAGTCCACCTTCCCCAGTAGGGAATCAACTTTGCCCATGATTTTTTAGCATCAGGGGCCTATACATTGGATAGATATATCATCTCATCAGGAATCCCTAGATAGGGGAGAAAGATATCCCAGTAGCAAATGGCTTAGTTGGGGAAGGAGTCAATAATATTGCTTGATTGTCTCTGCTCTTGTATGAAAAAACCTTAGGGAAATGGAAATTTTGGGGGTCAATAAAGAAAAGTCTCAGAGGAAATTGATTAAAAATAGTAAAAATACTTTCCTTATGTCCAAAAAGCTAAGACATGCCTCCATTTCTATCCCTTTCATAATTTCAATCCTCGCCTCCTAACGTAAAGAATAAGCATGAGCATGTGTATGGCAAGAAATGGGTAAATTCTTTCTTGAAATATTATTCATCTCAAATTTGTGAAGTAATTCATTAGAGGGATTAGTAGGAGGAGGGGGAGGCAGTGAAGATGCTTGTTCAAAGGGAAATATGAGTTAGCATCTCACTTTCAAGCTAGAAATTTGAGATTCGAAGTTAAAACTTATCGGCCGTATGTTTTTCTTAACTTTTGAGCTGCTAGTACCTTTGGTACTCATATTTTCTGAAAATTAAGAATTGGATTAGGTAAGGATTCTAGAATTTTCATGCACTGTGATTTGAATTTAATAACTGGTTCTTGGAAAATTGCATGGATGAATCAAATTTGGCAAATCATGCTAAGTTTTCCTAAGGAACATTCATATCAGACATTATTTGTCGTATAAACATCAGACGCATTAAGACAATTCAGTGTGTTTGTAGTTATACTGACCACATGCTGAGGCAGTATGAAATATGGCATGACATATATGATGCTACTATGATCTTAGTGTTAAGATGGAAAATTTTTTGGGGAATTGGTTATGGAACTGTCAATTCACATTATTTAAACCAATTAATCAAAAAGAAAATTTGACAAAATGGTATTTTGGTCCGGGGAAGTGTTATTGACAGTTCAAATTTCAAAAACTTCTTTTTGAGTAAAATTGAGTTTTGAAAGTATTTTCCTGAGGAAACTTATTCATTCAAGTTCATTTTAATTATTTCTATCAAATTATCCGCAAAAATTTGACAAGCATTAGTAAAAAATGAACTTGCAAAATTCAAGTAGTTATAGTGTTGTCAAAGTCCTTGAGGAGCTCAAATTTTCAACTCATTAGTTCAAATCATGTTTTCCTAGAGAAATTAAGATATTGAAATCAATTTTAGCATCAAATTACTAAAAAAATTTTGTTCATCAAGGAAAATTCAAGCAACATCAATAACACAAAATGATAATTTCTCTAGAGAATTCAAGAAAATCAATATCACAGTACATCAGTTCAATAAATTCAAAGAAATTTTTCACTGGGGAAGTCAAGATTTTCAAGTTCATTTTATTATCAAATTACTAAAATTCAAATATTTCCCAGGAAAATATCAACACAAATCACCAAATTCATCAATTTCCTCAAACAAATTAGCAAATTCCCCAGAGTAAGAATTCAAAGAAAAATTCAACAAAATTAAAAATTTATCTCTTTTTCTCCTAGAGTAGACTTTGGAAAGTATATAACTGAGTTTCTAGATCGATCAGAAAAAACAAGTGTTTGGAGCCCGATTTGAGGAACCTTTCCCAAGAGCAAAAATACATGTTTGTTTCTCTCCTTCATTCCCTATGTCTGTGTCTGTTGCTATTCTTGCCGTTGGTTGTTGTTTCCCCGGCCAGTGAGAGCTGGCGATGGTAAGCAGTAGTGACCAGCAAGATGACGAGGCGACTGTTGGAGGAGCACGGTGGTTTACCGGCGGTTGGTTCTCGCGAGACAAACTGCTGGTGCTTTATACAACGGTAACTACCATTGCTACTCTTCCTTGGTGTCATATAGTAGGTGTTGCTCCTGTGACATCTACAACTGCGATTCCGACAATGGTGACGGTGGTGGTAGATGGGTGTTGTCCAATTGGTGATTTTTGTGGAGTGGAAGAGAGAAAATTTGGAATTTTATTTATTTTTTAAAAAAATAGATTAGAGAGAAATAAGGAAAATTCCTTTTTATGATTTTTGGAGAAAATTATGAAGAATGGATTTTGAAATGAATTTTTTTAATTTTGAAAAAGAAGATTTTTGGAGAATGAAAGGAATTTAATGTAAAGTTATTTTAGGGAGATGGAATTTAAATAGAAAGAAATTTAATTAGTAATTTATTTGGAAATTTGTTTTGCAAAAATTAGGAACAAAATTTTGTGGATTTTTGAAATTATAATTTTTTGGGGGAAAAGGAGAATTAATTGGAATTTTATTTTGGGAGTTCAGATTTAAGGAGGATTTTGAATTTGAATTTTGAGCTGGAGAATTCTTGCCTGAGGAGGGCTTTACAGAGGTTTTGTCTGAGGAACCTGAGGCTTAAAATTTTGAAGTAGGCCACCTTGAGTCCCACCATTGGAGATTTTGGAGTGAAAAGCTTATTTTACATGTTTATAAGCTTTGGATCAAGCTTACAACACGTTGGGGCCATTGTTTGTGCCTAAAAATAAAATTTGAGCTTTAACATATAAATTAATTAAATTAAATATTTGGTGGCCCAAAAGAATTTACTTTTTGGATTTAATGGCCCAAAAAATTATTAGGCCCAATTAAAATCCCAAATGATGACCAAGCATCAGATCAGTGGACAATTCCAGACACTGAGACTTGGGGACAAAGTCATATAACGCTTTGTAACTGAACATTTAATTACTTAGATGACTGCCGGTGTTCTATCTTCTAGTAAAGGAAACAATATAAATGATAGTGGTAGACACATAATTGGAATCCCAACATCAATAAAATCCCAACAATCGTTATCAACAATCAATCAAACAACTCAAAAACAATCACCTTTCAACGTTAAATTCACAATTTTGGTCTACATTTTAGTTTTTCCTCGAGCAATCTTTTCTTTTATTGTATTCATCAATTTTTAATCTTTTCTTTGTACTTTCAATTCACCGTAATCGCTTATTTTTAACAAAATCAATACAACATGTTTGCATTTTTCAATTCCAATTTTTATCTTCATTTCGCAATCTAAGTTTAGTGAAATCCAAACAAATTATGGTAAAGGTGTTTGGGAATCTGAACCATTTGATTAGAAGTCAGCTTGTTTACATTCGAGAAACTTCTCCTCTGGCACGCTCGTAAGTCTTAAAATTTACATGCAACAAGTTTGAATCTAAGAATCCTAACACTAGTCACAGGGCAGACCCAAGGCTTAAGAAAGCACAATAAGGAACTGTATCTCCTTGCTTCACAAAGGATCCATTTAAGGTCTTGATATAGGGCCTCATAAGAATTTTAGCTTCTCTCCTCCTTTTTGTTATGACAGACCTTTCTCTCTCCTTGGCCTTTTCCTTCTTAATTTCATCATCAGTTGGGTGATAACCTAGGCCAAAAGGAGAAGTGGAAATTTTGAAATCATTAAAAGACTCAGTCCCTAGTTGATTTTTACCAAGGCCTAAACTAGGAAAGTAGGCCATGTGTTTTATTATATTTCCAATCATTGGATTACAGCAAGGGTCAAAGTTTAGAGCAATTTCTTCTTTCAGATTTTTTGTAATTTTGATGAACTGGACAAATGAGAAAGCAGATAAAGGATATGCTGGCAACTCAAGTCGAATTTCCAAAATGGGAACTATGTCTGATACCTCATATTTTCTAGATATGTCTACTTTGATTGTAACTATTCCATTCTTGAGTGGGAATTTAACCCTTTGGTATAGGGTAGAACGCACTTCCTTGGTTTGGTGGATCCTAAGTCTTCATAGAAGCAAGTTGGAACATGAAGGCACATTAATTACTTGAAAGGGGATTTTAAAATTAGTTGGGCCCATGGTGATGGTCAGAATTGCCACCCTCAAAATTTCTCTCTTTAAATTGTCATAATCCCGTACTATCTGATTATAAGGGGTAAAGTCAGTGACCCCCACACCTAGACAATTTACCACCTTGAATGGGTGGACATTAAAGGTAGAACCATTATCAACCAGAGTCATTAGTACAATATTTTCCTTTTTAATGATTTTTATGTAGACAGCATCATAGTACGGTCCCCCAGGTGGGATTTCATTATCACTGAAGTAGATTGATGCCTCCTTAGTGGAACTTATGGCAGAGGCAACTAGAATATCTGGAGATATGTCAATAGGTGTTTGACATTGGCTCAATGCCTTACAAAGAGTTTGGAAATAAGGATACAAGGCATTAGTTGACTCTAAATTGAAATATTTGCATGTGTTTTCTTCAATTGTTTTAGTATGGGATCTCCTTCAGATTCAAGAGTTCCCTTAGATTGAGCCATAGATTGGCTTATAGGTTATGGAGGAGTAGTAGGTGCTTGTGTTATTCTCTCACTTCTTGTAATTGTGTCTATTTTAGCACCTAAGTGTCTCAAGTTAATGACACAATAGTAGCCATATTAGACTGACTTCCCTAAGGAAGGCAGGTCATCCAAGTTAGAGCAATTGGGGAAGGTGGACTTCCTTAAGGAAGGTAGGTCCTCTCTAGTGTAATAGTAATTATTCAAAAGCACAGCAGCAGATATGAGATGTGTAGAATCCCCTTTATCAAACTCTACCAAGATAACATTGAAATTATGGTTGGGAAAAGGATTTGTGTAAATGTTTGGTGAAGGATTAGGTGGGATAAACTCCTTAGCATCAATCATGTATTGGATCTTATGCCTAAAGGCCTTGCAATTGCCTATTTTATGGTTGGGCCCTTGATGCTAATCACATCTATCATCCATGTTGAAGTTCTTATGTAGAGTATTTGTAATTGGTTTTGGTTCAAAAGGATTGATTATTCCTCCTTCCAAACATTCCTAAAGAATAAGGCTTAGTGATACTCCACCCAGGTTGGTGAATTCCCTCCTCTTGATCTAGATAGGTTTTCGGGCAGAAATTGCATTGACTCCACCCTATTTCTGGGAGACATTAGCTTTTCTAAAATGTGAGGACAAGGTTTAGGGTTAGTCTTTTATGAGGCCAAAGTCAACCTTATCTTCTAAAGGAAGGTTTACGAGTCATGCAACAGAAGCAGAAAAAATCTGGACCGTGAAAGATTCGATTTTTTATTTTCATAAACTTGTTTTTGTTAAAAAACTTTTAACAAAAATAGGTTAGGCAATTATTCAAACTCTTTGAAACATTTCCATAACGTTCTTAAAAGTATTTGTCAACACTCTTTTAACAAAAATGGGAATTTTCAAACTCTTTGAAAATTAGTTCTATGTTAAAACTCTTTTAACATAGAGGGTTTAGTCATTTATCAAACTCTTTGATAAATGTCTAAACCTAAGTTTGGACCCATAACTTCAACCAAGGATATAATTATTAATTTTGTGCAAAACACAAATTAAACAAAGAAAGGTTAGAAGTATCAAATACCTCTTACCCTCATTCATTAAGCTCCCGAAATGTGAAGCCTCTAGCTTGAGACACATCTAGCCTTTCCCAAAAGCTTGATCTCCTCCTCTCATTAAGAATCTTGAACCTTCTCTCATTTGGTTGCCCCAAATTTGGTTTGTGCTCCTATACTTCAAAATAACTTTCTCTCCCTATTTATTGTGAATTTAAGCTTTCTCTCTCTAATTCTTACTGAGTTTCACTCTCTAACTCAAGGAAGAAGATGATGAATAGTTTCACCATTTTTTTAATGTGTTGAGTGTGTTAGAGTTAGGCAAAAAGATGATACACACTACCTTATATAGCCCATACCCTTTCTTTCTTTTTCCTTAATTTAGGGAGAAGAATAAGAATTGTGTCTATTTGACTAATTGACCATTTGACTAGGCAATTAGTCAATAACACTCAAGGTATAATTAGTAGGAACTCTCCTAATCCCTAATTAACCACATCTAATATGGATTAGACTAACATATTATGTTAAGCCTAATTATTTGTTTATTTGTCCAAAACCATTTCAATTAGTCATGCCCATTTGTATCTCATACAAACTATGACATAATTAAAATTATCCTTTTATGAGTTAAACATCAAGACATGCTAGCTTCTTTGTAAATTTAATTATATGATTAATTCAA
>CAOJBK015741460.1:0-11444 GCA_948294925.1 Codiaeum variegatum | reverse complement strand
AAGAATCTGGTGAATGTTCCAGTCGGGGCTGTGATTTCAAAGCGCGAATCGTACCCTTCTTCCAAATTAAATTTATGAAGCTTTTATATTGGAACTGTCAGGTTATTGGGAACTCTAGAAATCAAAATCACTTATTTGCTTTATGTACCCAATATAAACCTGATCTGTTTTGTTTATCTAAACCCATGGTGAGTTCTTTGGTTCCCCATAGGTTTTGGAATTCTCTAGGTTTCTACTTGGTTATAGTTAATGATAAAGAGTCAGCATCCATGTGGGTTTTTGCTAAGACAGGTTTGGCTGCCCCTTTGCGCATTGTTAAAATTGATCTATGTATAACCTTGGACTTAGCTATTAATAATAACATTGTCAGGGTATCTTTTGTTTATGGGAGTGTTTGGAGGAATAAAAGAGCTCTTCTCTGGAATAATTTCACTTCTTGTAATCTTGCATTGATAGCTCAATGATTAGTTGTAGTGCACTTTAACGTTGTTTATGGTGCCCATGAGAAAACTGGTCGCCCTCTGCTAGCCCGTCCTTCTCGTGATTTTAGATCTTTTATTAATTCTAATGCTCTAATTTAGCTCCCTCATATGGTGTAATGGTAGAGGTTTTTCATCCCGTGTTGAAAGTTTACTTGATTGAGGTCTGGCTAATAAAGAATTTTTAGACTCTTGGACAAATATCTCTTATGTAGCATTGTCAAGGCATTGTTCAGATCATTCACCTATTGTTATTAGCTATCTTAATGACTTTAGCATTGTTTTTGCTCAATTTTGATTTCATTCAATGTGGCTATCTCATCCTAAGCCAAGGTAATTTATTTCTTCTAAATGGAAGAGCTATAATTTTAAGCTTCCTCCATGGCAATCTTTAACAGAAAAGCTAAAATACTTAAGGGCCAACCTTAGGGACTGGAACATTAATGTGTTTGGTCATTATGATGTTAATATTGCTAAAGCTAAACCTTCTTTGCAGGATATTCATAATCAAATTGCTCATGATGGGCTCAAAGAGGAGTTGAGTAGAGCTAAAATTGAAGCTCATGCCTCTCTAGACCAACACTTGAAATAAAAAGAAATATATTTAAGGGAGAAAAACATAGTAAAATGGCTTGAAGAGGGAGATTGCAAATCTGCCTTTTTTCATAAATTGCATTCCAGTTGCAAGCCTTTCAATTCTATTGCTGTTATGCGAATTGGTGATGACTTGGTTGATAATGGTAATGTTATGTCTCGTCATATAATTGATTTCTACAGCAACTTGTTCAAATCTACTATGACTTCTCCAGCTGATCTTTCTTTGGTTAGGGAGGTGATTCCTAATTTGGTTTCTATTGGGGAAAATACAGCTCTCTCAAGCAACCCTTAACTAGATGAAATTCATAAGGAAGTCTCCATTATGGATGCTAACAGTTCCCTGGGTCTCGATGGGCTTAATGGATCTTTCTTCCAAGCTTTCTGGGATATTGTTCATCTGGATGTTTGCAAAGTGATTAGTTCATTCTTTCTACATGGGCATATCATGCATGGGGCCAAATTTAATCTTATGGTCCTTATCACAAAAGTGAACGAAGCAATTACTGTCGATCAATATAGGCCAATTGTTATGAATAACTTTTGTGCTAAAGTTGTCTCCAAAATTCTAGCAAATAGACTTACTCCTATAGTAGCTCGAATTCTTTCTAAGAATCAATTTGGGTTCTTAAAGGGACGTTCGATTATGGATTGCATTGCCTTTGCATCTGTGGGTGTGAATATTTTGGATAAAAAATGCTTTGGGGGGAATTTTGCAGCTAAAATTGATATTCCAAAAGCTTTTGATACGATGGATTAGAACTTTCTCTTTGAAGTCTAGAATCTTTTGGGTTTTCACTCAATTTTAGAAATTGGCTTTTAGAGATTTTTTCTTCATCTCGTATCTCAATTTTGATTAATGGTAAACCCAATGGATACTTCTCCTATTCAAGAGGAGTTCGACAAGGAAACCCTCTCTCCTCCCTCCTTTTCTATATCATTGAAGACTTTCTCAATAGATTTCTGCTTCAATAGGTTGAAAAAGGTAATTTATGGCCTAATAATTATGCAAGAGGTTCTTCTTTTGTCTCCCATTTATTGTATGTCGATGATGTTATTATTTTTGGGAAGGCTACAATGAAAAATCTGTAATGTATTTGCTTTCTTTTTGATAAATACGACATCATTTTAGGGCAGGTACTAAATTGAGACAAGTCACAAATTATTTTGGGAAAACTATTACATTTAGAAGGGTGTCTTCTCTTCTTAGAGGGAATGATCTTAAACATGGTCAGGTACCCTTTAAATACTTAGGTGTGCCATTATTTTCAAGTCAACCTAGAATCACCCATCTTTAATTTCTTGCTGATAGGGTCTTATGTAAGCTTAATCCATAGAAAGGATTGTTACTATCTATGGTTGGTCAGGTAGTAATGGTTAACTCAGTTATAATAGGTGCTTTCCTACACTTCTTTTCAGTTTATAGATGGCCTAAGAAGTTAATTAATTTGCAGCAACGAGCAATAAAAAATTTTATATGGACAGGTTCGGTGCATAAAAAGAAATTGGTCACGGTGGATTGGAAAAGCTATCGTTATCTTATAAAGGAAGGAGGCTTGGGGTTGAGAAATCTTGATCTCTTGAATCATGCTATGTTGTCTACTATGGTGTGGAGACTTCTTTCGAAATCTGGATTGTTGGAAGTCTTGAAGCATCGTGTCTTTACTACTTCAGATGTGCCGAGGCAAGCTTGTTTTCGATCTTCTATTTGGGTCTTTGTGAAGGGGGTCTAGTCGGTGCTAAAGGAAAAGAGAGTATGGTTGATTAATGAAAATTCTGATATGAATTTTTGGACTTCAAACTGGATGTTTCCATATGTGGCAACAAGGTTGGGTATTACAAACTTGAATTATCAGCTCTATCAAAGCAAAATCAAGCACTTTGGTCATAATGGTTCTTAGTTGTTACCTGAGTTTTTGGATGCTTGTTTAAAAGCTGAAATTGAGTGCATCAAATTCTGTCCTAGTGGAGAAGACACATGCTTATGGACCTATTCTTTGAGTGGTATGCATCGGTGACAAGTTTCAATATTTTTTCTAAAGAAGCAGCCCCGAATCTGCCTTGGTGTTCTTTTATTTTGAGGTGTTATATCCCACCTTCAAGATTGATGCTTTGTTGGAGAGATCTCTTGAACCGGCCCTTAACTGATGACCAGCTTCATCGCAAGGGATTAAGTTTCCCGTCCTAGTGTGTTTTATGTTGCTGCAATTCTGAAATATTTAATCATCTTTTCGTTCAAAGTGTTGTGACTCAGGAAGTTTTGAGAGTGGGTTTCTCTCTTTTTGGAATCCCTATTTTTGCAGGAGATAGTCTTTTAGAGCTTGTTTCTTGAGCAACCTCTGTTTCTATGGGTTCGCAGGCGTCAATGCTTTGGAATGCCACCATCGTCACCTCCATTTGGCTTCTTTGGAAGACTTGGAAAGATATAATTTTTAATGGTGTTTATTTTACCAACTTTGGTTTGCTTAGGAAGTTATGGCATTGTATTAAAGAGAGATTATTTTAAAATTGGCAAGATGTTGAATTCATTGGCTGAGCACAATCTATTCCGAAGCTTGAAAATTTCTAGGCTTCCAAGACCAACTCTTGTTGTTATTTCGAATGTCTGGCAGTGTCCCCCTGGTTGCATTAAAATTAACACTGACACTTCTTCATTGGTAACTCCTGGACCATATGGTGCTGGTGGTGTATTTAGGAATGCAATAGGCTTTTGTTGCGGATCCTTTGCATTTCACATTGCTTTGGAGTATTCTTTTGTTGCTGAATTATGAGCAACAATGCATGCCATTTCCATTGCTTAAGAGAGGGGTTGGATGAAGTTATGGCTCAAATGTGATTCTCAATATGTGGTGACTCTATTCAAAACTCGTAACTTTGGTGTTCCTTAGCATCGCAGGTGGCATTGGTTGATTTGCTTAAAGTAATTGGAATCAATTAACATGCATGTCTCTCATATTAATAGGGAAGGAAATAGAGTAGCTGATTTTTTAGCTAATTTTAGGGCTCGGAATCAAAACTGTCGTTGGTGGCATTCCTCTAATTTTTGCAAGTCTTTCATTTTTGATAATTTTAGTTCCATAGCGAACTACATATTCATGTAAACTTTATTCTTTTTATTTGATTTTAATATTTAGAGCGTAGGTGTTTGCTGCCTGTCTTTTAGGTGATGTCAATCTAATTGGGATAACTTGAGATGAGTTGCTCCTACATCTCCTGTCTTTATGAAAAAAAAAAAACTTCTAAAACTTTGGCAATAATATTTTAGAACATCAAGCCTGATAATGCAATTATAATTATAACAAGATTTGGCTAAAAAAGAAAAATAATAATTATGGCAAGATTTCTTTTCTTCTTTATCCAAAATAAATAAATTATAATTTTTTCCTGAAATTATCATGTCCATTTTTTATTTTAGAAATTTGTCCATTTTCATTATCATACAGAAAATTCCAGTGAATAACTACAAATGTGAAAATTCTCTCCTTGTTTCGTTGTTAAACTAATCATATGAATTTTTATCATATTGCTTACTTGACTTGCATTTTTTAAAAGTGTTTTAACATTCGTGAACTATATTACAATTATTTTTATAAACATTTAAATATCACATTTTGAAATCTAAAATATTAGTTTAAAAAATATATTGATGAAATTTGTCAGTTGAAAAATATTTAAAAGATATCATATATGTATTGATTTGTATATAATTTTAATTATAACCTACACAAATAAAAGATTTATCACATATGAATTCAGCAAGCCCCTTTAACATGGAGTTTAATTATTAAAAAGGATTATTCTAGTGCTTTACTAAGCTAGCGTTTTCTCTTGGCCTCAGGATAGCCTAAGGATTCCTATTTCCGCTCTTTTATTTGGAGCTCCATTAAATTTATTTTTTTAAAAATTTATTTGTTGATCATATTTGTCTTTTAGGATAGTAGCCTCTTGTGAACTTTTAGTCTGGAAAATGGTTGATCCCATCTGTGACTGATTACTTGAATATTTCCCCTAAATTGCACGTTGTTCTCTTGAATCCTGTGTCTGAATTTTTGCACAGCAGTGTATGGCTGTTGCCTCCCACCTTTTCACCCAATCTAGTTACATCCATTAATCAGGTCCGGTGCTCCAAAGAGAGGATGATTAGTTTTTTTGGCGAAGATCTTTGAATGGGAAGTTAACGGTTAAGGCCTTTTATGATCACTCACGGACAGTCTCAGCTACTATGCCTTGGAGTCGCTTTATTTGGAAAAATTTTCTGCCTCCTTCTCGTTCTATGTTATGTGGGCATGTCCTCCATAAAAGGTTGCCAACTGATGACATTTTACAAAGGAAAGGAATTAATTTCCCCTCCCGCTGTGTTTTATGTTGTAGTTCTATTGAAACAACTAATCATTTATTTGTACATTGCAGCGTTTCAGCTGAATTATGGAAAAGCGTTTCTTCATTTTTTGGGTTTCAATTAAATTTGGAAGGAAACTTGAATGATCTTGTTCAAGGAGCAATGCGAAATCAGAAGAGTTCTCAAATTAAAATTCTTTGGAATGTGGCTATTGTCAATGCAGTTTGGGTTATCTAGAAAGCAAGGAATGATTGTGTTTTCAATGACATTCTTGTTAATATTTTTTATATGCTTCGAAAATTATGGCATTTGATTAGGGAGGTTGATTATTTCCGTTTGGGAAATATTAATGGCAGTATGTCTGAGCTAAATTTTCTTACTATCTTGGCATCTCTCCAATCTATTTGAAACCCGAATCTATTGTTTATATTATTTGGCAACACCTCCACCCCCCTACCAATGGATCAACTATTGGTGCTCCGAGGCCTTCAGGTGTAGGTGGCATTTTTCAGAATGCTAGGGGATATTGTCAGGGTGCTTTTGCTTTTCATATTCAGAGTGGTTTTGCTTTCATTGTTGAACTAAGAGCTATTATTTTTACAATTCTGAAGGCGACTAAAATGGGCTGGAGAAAGTTATGGCTAGAGTGTGATTCTATATATGTGATGACTTTATTTAAAAGCATGTCTTCTAGTGTGCCTTAGCAATTTCGTTTAGATTGGTCTCGTTGTCTAGATTATGTAAATTCAATTGATTTTGTAATGTCTCATATTTACAGGGAAAGGAATAGGGTAATTGATTATTTAGCTAGCTTTGGGGTTTAAACTATTAGGTCCTTTCGGTGGACTTCTTGTCCCAATTTTTGTATTCATTTAGCTTTTGAGGACTTTTTTTGTGAATAGAACTTCATGTTTGTCTAAGTTCTCTCTAAATAACTGGTTTTGTATTCTTTATTTCATTTTTTATTTATCTATTTTGAGTGTTCAAGTAAGTGAAGTAGGTGCTAGAGGATGCCAACCTAGTTGGGATACTATGGTGCACTATCTAATACCTGACCCTCAGCTTTTATGCAAAAAAAAAAACTACACAAAGATATAGTTTTATCATTTAATTTCTTATTAAAATATTTTTCATAAAATTTGAATTTTTTAAGCATTTAAAATTTATTACAAAAAAAGAACTTCATTTGTGTGTGTGTGTGTATATATATATATATATATATATTTATGAGAACCCATTTAAAATAAGAATTAATAGCTAAACATGAACCGTTGATCATTTATTTTAGGAACCTTTTCCATCGTTTAATCTTCATGATCTAAAAACCAAAATTCACGCACACAGCAAAGGAAAGATATCTCTCTTACGAAATCATCTTTTTCGATACTCCTCTCTACTATGAAAAATCGACTCCCATCCTCCATTGGATATTGATTCTATTTTAATGTGCATTTGGTGAAATTTATCTTTTCTCATCTTACTGGAGCTCTTAGAATCGGGTCCTATCCCTTTAATTCTAATTCATTTTAGGGTTCAAGCAATCTGAGTTTTGTTCAATTTTATGGGTAAATTCATCATCACTTCGTTTCCTAATGACTTTGAATTGCTGTGAATTTTTTGAATACGTAGTATCACGCATATGCGTTTTATAGAATCATACTAAGTGTTGTTTAATTTTTTAATTAGACGTGAATCGTCTCCAACATTAGGAGTTTCTTGGCAAAAGAAAGACCAATCTTATTGCCATGAACAACTGGTTTTCTTACCAACTGTAAAATCAAAATGATCAAGCTGTTTTAAATAATCAAATTTCTTTTTTATCAATCTTATATAAGTAATGGTGCATTTGTATTTATAATGTTTTGGCTGGTTGGCAATGGAGTTTAGCCCAACCTTACATTATTTTTTATTTCTATTAGGGTGACTATCAATTGCCAAGAAATGGTTGAAAAAATCATAAAAAGCAAATATTACCATTGATATGTTCAATAATTAACTTAATATCTTGCATATTTCATTACTTTTATTTTATATTTTGTTTGATTCTTATTTGTTATTGATTTTAGTGGTTTTGTGGCTATGAAAATTCATGGTAGCAACATTTGATTCGGATTAAAAGTTTCCAATTTGACTAAATATGCAACACTTCTACTGTTATTGTTTCTGATAATGATTGGTTTGAAATTACAATGAAAATTATGAATTGAATTGCAAGGTGCTTAATTTCAAAAATCACATTAATGCTACTTTGGGTAGTGGAAACTTAAGAGAAGCAATAAGACTACCTCCCGGAGAAGATTTCAACAAGTGGTTAGCAGTTGATAGTAAGTTCCTCCACCTTATTTTCTCTTTGTCTCTAATATTTTTCCTTTAATTTCAGGATCTTACCATGTCATATATGAAAATAACAATGTGCTTATATGTAAATTCAGCTTGTATTTGGTGTCACTTAATTCATATCCATGCTTAATTGTCTAATTTTTTTTGTTATTATTTTTGCAGTTGTGGACTTATTCAATCAAGTGAATATTTTATATGGAACACTCACATAATTCCACACACCATCAAACTGTCCAACTATTCATGTAGAAGAAAAGTATCATACTCGATACCTTAAAATTTAAATTAAATTATATATTTCTTCATGGTTTTCTTCATAGAATGTTAATGTGATTATTCTTAATGTTAATTATATGGAGTATAGGATACAAAAAATAGTTTAAATCGATGTTTTTGAGGCAAAATTCAGGTTATTGATTTTTTTTTATATTGCAGGAAATGTTGCTATTTTTATTTTAATCCCATATAGATATAAATTTATTATTTTGTTTATTTATGAAGGGGCTCACATATATGGAGCTCCGATAAAAGAGTGAACTATGATAAAATTCCTAGCTTTTGCTCTTATAAGTTCCCAGCAACTAACAGGTACAATTACTTTCTGATCATGAGTATTATCTATTAAGAGTATCATTATTTTATATTTTTACTTTTTATTTAGTTTTTTCAAATTTTTACTTGATCATTTGTTTTCTAATTAAATGTGGAGAAATTTCTTTACAATATGCATATCTGGGACTAAAATTAGCTTCTTTTTTTTTTTTTTTAATGAAGATGCTTAATTAGATTGCCTCACCATTTTTACTTCACATGTTTACTGTGAGTGATGTATTAATTACTGTGTGTGGTATGAAATTCACTATATGTGATCTTATGATAAGAAACTAGAAAATTTTGCTTTATGTTATCTATGGTCACATGTTTACTGTATGTGATGTATTTATTAATGTGAGTGGTTTGGAATTCACTGTATGTGATCTTGTGATGATGAAGAAAATTTAGCTCTATGTTATCTTCGGTCACGTGTTTACTATGTGTGATGTATTACTTATAGTGTGTAGTTTGGAATTCACTGCATCTGATCTTGTGATGAGAAATAAGAAAATTTTGCTATGTGTTATCTATGGTCACATGTTTACCATGTGTGATATATTGATTATTGTGTGCTATCTAGAATTCACTGTGTGTGATCTTGTGATGAGGAACTAGAAAATTTTACTTTATGTTATTTGTAGTCACATGTTTACTATTTGTGATATATTGATTATAGTGTGTGATCTTGTGATGAGGAACCATAAAATTTTGCTATGTGTTATTTATGGTAACATGTTTAATGGTGTGATGTATTTATTATTGTGTGTGGTCTGGATTTCACTGTGTGTGATTTGGAATTCATTGTGTGCGGTGTGTTGATAAGGAATAAGAAGTTTTAACAATGTTATTACTTATATTTTTATTTATTGGTTATTTAATAAAATATTTATTAATTTTTATTTTATAGCTTGCTTATCATTTTTAAAACAGTATAATAAAAAAAACATAAAGAAATCAAGAAGCATAGAATCAACCATAAAAAAATTAACAAATAGAACCCTCAACATCAAGTTCTACTCATATAGCAACAATTGGTAATTTTATAGAAAAATTTATTGTACCTTTTTAGTGAATTTATTGATTAAATAAGGTTCTTATTAATTAAATACTTTCATGTAAATGATATAGGAAACATGGAACAACACGCACTAACACCATAAATGAAGTAAATGAAGATTTATTCCCAATTTGTGATCACATTAATTTGCATCACATGATTCTTTTTTTTTTTTCATGTAAATGCTCAAAATCTTGTTGACTAAAATTTTTTATACATTCAAATGGCAAAAAAAAAAAGTACCATTCAAATAATATGATAATAACACTTAGATAAATAGTAAAATAATAAGTTGTCAATGGCCATTGATAGCTCCTAACACTTTAAAAAATAAGAATTTCTACAATTCTATTATCATGTTCCACAAATACAATTCTTCACCAGTAACTCTTAAATCAATAATGATCAAACCAGATACTTATTGGCATATGAACTCAACTTCCTCCGAATCAACTATAATCTTCTTAGTTCAAGTTGACGGATATGCTCCAAACAAAGCACAACCACGGACTTTCTAACTAATAGTTGCATTTATCTCAGAATCATATTTCAAGTCCTTAATTTCTCCTCCTGAATTGAACATATCGATTAAACTAATTGGAGCAAATCTAGCCCCGTTGGATAATTCCTTCACAGGAACAATTGTGTACACTTAGCACACGTGAGGCTTCAATATAATTAGCATGGTTACATCATTTGGAAGATAAATTACCTCCCCACTAAGATGAGAATATATAATACTATCTCTTGTCCATCCATCAACATCAACTTTAAATAAATATTTAACATTTTTAAAAAGAAGTAGGTTAATACAAAATATAAATAGAAGTAGTGAAAAGAAGGAGAATTGAATATATGTATGCAATGATGAAATAACTAAATCTTAAAGTAAATAGGGATATTGATGCCATTGTTTGATTGAATATGAAAATCATTAGCAATAAGAAAAACACATCTAAAAAAATCTGAACCAATATCTCACCTATTATACTGCCTAAGCACAAACATAACTTTACTAATTCATGCAATTATTTGAAGTGGAAAAGGAAAGATCATAAATTTTAGCAAAAAAATATCAAAAAGATTATTGGGAATGTCAATATCTCTACAATGGAAATAGGTTTGGCCTCATCTTTACTTTTTATTTTGTCATTCAATCATTGAATCTTTCAATGACACTAAGACAATCCGATGCAGTGGAAGAAGAAAAATGGGATAAAAGAAATTTTAATCTTTTACAATTTTTTCCTTTTGGTATAGGTCCAAAGCTCACAAAATTGACAATAAATCACATAGGGCCAAAACTTACAATTTCCTAGCACCACTAACACTAATAATCACAAAAAATTAAAATTTTAAAGTATCAATCTTCAATCATGTTATCAAGTACATATAGTAATGTAAATGAGCTTATTATTTGATTACTAGTAATATATTAAAGACAAAAAAAATTATAAAAAATCATTACAATTTATTATTTTATTAAAAAAATCAAGAATAATGATAGTTACAAGTTCAAAAACTCTACAAGTTATATTAATTACCACGTACAGGTCATCACAGATGTTTCGATTGAGAAATATTATGTTCCTTCTCATAAGTTATGATAATATAATATTTTTGTACTCATATTTAGAACTAAATTTTAGTAAACAATATACAACCTTTTACTTAGTAAGAGCAGATAGCAAGAGATAATATGGCAATATCCTTATAAATCTCAAGGTAACTCATAAAGAGTAAAAAATAAGAACCCTAGCAGCTAAAGATTTCTATAAATCAATACTAGCAACAAATAATTACTATTGCTTCTTATTGTAACTAATAAAATGTCCAAAGTTTAGAATTTGATGTACTTGCAGTTGAAAAAATCCAAGTGTGTATAAGAAATTGTAGACTCATCATAACAATTCTACAAACAAACTAGTGTATAGTATTGAAATTATCACATAAGCATTCTCATGCTTATTTTAATGAACCCATTTGATTATTTTAACCAATGTGTCATTATTTATATATTGAAAAAATTATTTTAAAATCC
>CAOJBK015741430.1:0-12176 GCA_948294925.1 Codiaeum variegatum | reverse complement strand
TGCGTTACTGACGAAAAATTGGGTCAGTAAGTTACTGACCCAATTTTTGCGTCAGTAAATGCGTCAGTAATGAATTGAAATTTTGTTTTTTTTTCGCCAGTAGTGCATCAGTAATGTCATTTTTTGCGTCAGTAATTAATGACGCAAAAAAATGCTTCATTAAATGGCTTCAGTAATTGAATTTTTTTTTGTAGTGAATGAAAAGCTAATTGACTTTAGAACCTTAATCTATGTAACTTAATTCAATCTATTAGATATAGTTATCCTAGGTAAAGATTCACTTTCAAATGAAACAGAACTTTAAGGATTTAAAAATCTAACTTTAATTACATCAAAATCTCATTTTAAGGAAAACAGTCCCAGAAAGACATTAAACTTAGTGGGGGAGTTATCAAAGTAACTTGAAACTTTTGATGCTAAAGTAATAAGGAAAAAAAGTGTATGACTATCAACTTGCGTTGATTAATAGTTGACTTTGCATTTTATTATGCTTTGAAATTAGGTTGATTAATGATTGAGTAATGTTTAATGTTTATTTTTAACTTCATTTTATCTAAATAATATTTCTATATTCAGGAAGCAACACTTTAGTGCTAGCAAAATCTCACTTTAACATACTTTATAAAACACTTTAAGTTTTTTCATTAGCATCAATTTCCCTGGAAATAATACTTCAATGCTCTCAAAGCCCCACTTTAATGTTCTCACAACCAAACTTTAAGTTTTCAATAAGAACACCATGGTTTTTGTAATTAACTTCAGTTTTTAAAACAACTCTATAACACTCTCAGACCCTTACTTGAATATAATAAAAACCTTACTTTAAGTCTTCAATAATAACATTTCAGTTTTGTTAAATAACATTTTAATTCCCTCAAAACATTACTTTAATATAATCAAAACATTACTTTTAAATTGTTTATAATAAAACTTCACTTTTTTGAAATATTTTTATATTTTATACTTTTAAAATCTCATTTTTTGAAACAATACTTTAAAGCTTACAAAACCTCACCTTAATGTTCTCAGAACCCAATTTAGTTTTAACTTATTAAAATTTTTTATTGCAATTGATAAAAGTTTGGTTTATATTAATAAAAGTTTGGTTTCATATTCATAAAAGTTTGGTGTCAGTTGTTTGAAATTTTAGTTTCTGTTTGTTAAAAGTTTAGGTTTAGATTTATAAATGTTTGTTTTCAATTTTTTAAAAATTTGGTTTTAAGCGTTAAAAATTTGGTTTATATTCTTAAAAGTTTGATTTCAATTTCATAAAACTTTAAATACTCTCAAAACATCACTTTAACATTTTCAACACAACACTCTAATGCTATAACTTTATTTTAATTATCACTTCATTTTTTTTAGCAAATAGCACTTTAATACTATTAAAATCTCACTTTAATATTTTCAGAGTCGTACTTTAATGCATTCAGGACGTCACCACAATAAAAATCAAATCCAATCTTGCTGCATTTCTTTATTTTCAAAAAAATAAAAAAAAATCTAAAAATTCAAGCTTGCTGCACTTCTTTAGATTTCTTCTTCTGATTAAAATATTCATTACATAAGCATAATTAAGAACATAAAATAATATATATTATAATATAACAAATATATAATTTTACCAAAATGCCTAAATCTTTTTTTCAATGTCAAACTATAACAAGACATATACAATGAATTGAAGTAGTTAGCCCTTTTACAAAATAGACAAAATTTTGAAAGTTGGAATGAGTTTTAGTTAACTCCATCAACATTGCCCAGCATTAAAAAAATTATAAACACAAAATAAAACATAAGAAAAAAAAAGGAAAAAAACAACTAAGAAATTAGTTAAACTAAAAAATCAATTCTTTGATTTCTTTGTTTCTTTGTCGTTAACTTTTTTTAAAGTGATTTGGCAATTTTTAATTATAGCTCATAAGTTTTCTAAAAACACTATAATGCTCTTAAGATATCATTTTAATATTTTCAAAATCTTACTTTAAGTTTTAAATAATAAAACTACAATTTTAGAAGCAAATTTTCTATATGTAGGAAATGAGAATTAATTATATAAAAAATTTCACTTTCATATTCTCAAAGCCTCACTTTCATTCTCTCAAAATCTTACTTTAATATTCTCAAAGTGTTACTCTGATATTCTATAAAACTTCAATTTTTTAAACAATACTTTAATATTTAGAAAATGAAACTTTAACGCTTTCAAAATCTCATTTTAACATTCTCTACTACACTCTGCTTTAAATTAAATTGAAGAAATAACAATAATTTATTATATTAAGATTGGTCCATCACTATTTATGAAAAATAGCAATAGATTGAATTATTATTATCACATTGTCATGTTTGCTTCATTATCTTATTCTAAATTTCTATTATGTAGAACTGAATTGATTTTGAGTAAGCAAATGTTGTTTTAATTCTGATAAAGCCATAAACTATGTATGTGTTTTATTTAAGAAGTCTTATTTTGTAAACAATCTGGAAAATATTTTTCTACCTCCTAGGACTTCATGTACGCACAAAAATAAAATGGCTTTAAAAATGCAAACTAATTTACTAATCAAAATTTCAGCTTTCTATATAATTATATTCTTATAACCAAAGATGAACAAAGGCAAAAAATTCATTTTAGACAAGTATAATAAAGCTCAAAATTCCAGGAACATGACTAATCATTAGTTTCCTAATTACTAATAAATTCAAATAAGCATATAATTGCCACCTCATTAGCTTTTAGATTTCTTTTTTATAGCATCTAAAAGATATGTTAACATGGAAATTAAGGCATTTCATTGTCCATCTCACATAAGCACATGCGAAAAAAATTATTCTAATTGATTTCACTACAAGGGTGTCACCATTGTTCAATAATATAATATAATAATGGAAATACAGTTTACAAACAAAAGGAGTAGAATCAAAGTGAGGAGTCAATTCTCGTGAATTTGATAAAAAGGCATCACCTAATTCATATAATTTTCTGAATTCATCCACTGTGAACAGCCGTAGCTAGCCCAGTCTGAGTCTTTGAAAAGTTAAGGTAACCGTGTGCATACCATCTTTCGAATTTTAATTCAACTATCAGATTATCCAAAATAAGTAAAAAGTTAAATATCAATAATCTAATTCTCTCAAGAATACCCAAAATTAGAAGGATAATAATAACAACAAAGATAATAAAAGTTAATAATCAAATTGAATGATAAAATTTTAGTGTTTGGTGTTTAATTACAACAAAAATTAAAGAAAGCAATTTGAAAACCTGCAAGAGGAATAAGCCATAGATTGTTGATTATGGAGAGAAGAGATGGACGATGAGTTCTTCATTGCATCACAATAAGCAATAATGATAAAGAAAAAGAATGAAATTAAAAGACTTTAGTACCCCCTTAAAATAACTGAAAAAGATAAATATGCCCTCTCTATTGACTGTAATTTAAAAATTACCATTAATGAAGTATTAGATGAACAATTCTCTATTTCTTTTCCTTTATTTTTTTTGCCATTAGATCAAAATGATCTAATGGTCATATTTTGTACCCAGTCCTTATTTGACTCTAGTCATATATATACATAAGTGAATTCAAATAAAATTTTTATTAGTAAAATAAAAAAAATAAATATTATGAATTAAATATTAATTTTTTTACCTATACATCACGACCGTAACAAAAAATAGTGGACGTGTGTATCGGATGAATCGGCAACGATATATTGCTAATTGCTATTAGCGGTAACGTAATAGATTTTTAACTTATCGGACCCTCCAAAAATCCGTACGAAATGGGCGATACATAACGGACGAGTGATATTTAAAACCATAGAGAAAGATCATCACGATATTCATTACAAATCATAAGAACTATTATTTCAAAATTTTAAAGCAAAATTATGTTACATTGTGTAGAAAAAGCGTGAAATGGCTTTGCGCATAATTATTAGAGTCATAAGTCTTTCAATAGCCTAAAATAGGTAGCAACTCATCCTAAGAGACACCTAAAGAGCACTATAAGAAAGCCAAGTGACTTTGGCCACTTCAGATCCACTTCAAAGAATGAACTACACCTAAAGGCCTTCCTAAATGACCATCACACAACATCCACAAGGAGCTTCCCTGAAGAAATATTTGTTTCGCAAAAGCTCCAATTTAAAGATTTTGCTTTTAAGATAATAAAAATGGTTATGATATGGGTCTAAAATAGGAATTGAGAATATGGGCATGTATGAAACCCAAATATGTGAAATAAGATGGAAAAATAAGGAAATTCTAAATCCTTTAAAATATAGAAAAGACTCTCAAGACCACATAATAGTGAAGAGCCAAGGATTAAAAAAAATCATTCTAAAGGCCAATAGACCCATTTAAGAAGAGCACAAGATGAAGGCTAGAGGAGGGCCCAAGCTAAGGTCCTTAATCTAATAAGGTAAGGCCAACCTACTAACCTAAGCATTGTGAATGACCTCAGGGTCTAAGACATTAGCATACCTATTTCAGTTTTTCAGCTCTTACATCCATGCATTCACATAGATGAGATTTGTTATTTATGTTGTCCAATACATAATCCTAACTATAAGTGGTCGTCACTTAATGTTGAGCAGATACTGCAAGTACACAATTCGTTCATAAGTAATACAATGTAAGTGAGTCTCGATCCTTCAAAGATGGGGTAAAAAGTACCAACTTAATTGATTTTAAGTATTATTTAGATTATCGAATCAAAATGATATTAAACTAAAAGCAATAATAACGTAAATTAATAAACTAAAATGCAATAATTATGAGAACCTAGGACTAAGGGTTCATTGGATAGCTATCTATGTTTAATCATAAGGATTAATGCTTGTCACTTAATAATAAATTGCAAAATATGATTTTTTAAAATTTAACACAACCCTCTTTTAATGTGAAATCTTAACATTCAAACTGGTCCTAATTCTACTCTTATGATATTAGGAAAACAAGTTGAATTCATTAAGTTCTTTAAAATCAGTTTCTATGCCTCATAGATGTATCCTTATCTCTAACTGATACTAAACTCATGTCAATTAATTTATAGTTCTGAAATCAAATCGCAGCTCTTGCTTGTAAACTCAATTTCTTAAATTAAGGATTAATTGGCCAGAAAAATCGTAACATGAAGTTTTAAATCAATTGATACAATTTATACGTAACATTAACAACACATATAATTAACACATCATATAGGTAAACTAACCAACTACATCCAAAATCCTAAATTTAAGATTTAGCTAATCATGTTATGGAATAAAGCAACAAGAACACGTAAAATCATATTCATGACAAATAAGAATTAAATAAAGTAAAAAAAACTGAGAAAAGAATAAAGACTCTTAAGTTTAATCTAAAAAGGTTGTCTTTCTCCTCCAAATCTTGATTGAAATCAAAGAAAAAGACAAAAGAAAAGAATTCTATTCAATCTCCAAAGTAGGTAACCCTAGAACAATTCAATAAAACATGTTATATAGTATCCTATCCTAATTAGGGTCAAAATCCTATAAAAATTTGAAAAGATTAAAGTTTCAACTCGTATCACACTTGGCCAGATGCCAAAAAATTATGGCCTCACATAAACACTAACCCACTTGGCCTTAAGGTTAGAGCCACACCAAACCCACTTGGCTTCACGCCAAGAACCATTTAGCTTTATGCTTAAATTTCCTGACTTAGCGTCAAAAATCCATTTTCTTCAATTTTTACACTTCAGCTTGTCTCTAAGACATTCCAATGTGACTCCAAGCTTTCCATCATCATTATGAACCTTTCATCACTTCTTTTAAACCTTTAAACCCACAAAACTCAAGCAAAACTTCCTCAAATAAATAAAAGCAATTATAAATGCTAAAATTAACTTAAATGCATGCAAAACTATCCTAAATCGATTGACAAATTATAGCAAAACTAATTTAATTCTAGACACTAACAAATTCCCCCACACTAAGTCTTTGTTTATCTCTAGGCGAAGTCATAGTAAACAACTAGAAACTCAGTTGGCTTAACAAAGTCCAGTTAAGTTCAAAAGAAATGTATGCTTCAAAAGATACATGCTTGAATAAAATCATATCTAAAATATCATGTACTCAATACAATTTACTATAAATAATTATAAACCCACCAAACATCATTTCAAGAATTGTAAAGATTGACAAAAGAGAGTTTGTTGCATTTCATGATAGATATATACACTCATCAATATCAGAAAGAATCTCTATATTAAAGATTTATCAAAAACACTCTCTCCACTTCATAGGTACACTAGTTAACTCATCTCCATTAATAGAGTCCACATAAGTAAAAAAGATTAATAGGTATTTTATTTTGGTTATAAAAGGGTCTAAAGAGTAATTGGATAATAATGAAAAAGACTAAAAGTAAACAAAATATGAGATAGTTTCGAGCAATAAATTGATCACAAGTGATATAAGGACTCAAGTGCAAAAGGATTTACAAAACATTAGGAATTGAAACCTTACATCCAAAGTAGTCAGTGTGTTACATCTTCCTTAAATTTGTTCAATTATTTCTTCTTCTTCTTCTTCTTCTTTCTTTTTTTTTTTTTTATATTTTTTGAAAGAAGATGCAATTTACATTCAAATACTATACCAATTTTTTTTTAATCCCCACACTTAGTATTGAACCATAATTAGATTGAAAATTATAAGTAGTATTAGTTCAAGAGCTAAAATTATCCTTTAGCACCTCTAAAAAATAAAATGCCACTCCAAATTAACTCATCAAAACCATCTCATAAAATAATCTTGGTAAAGCAAGGTTTAACAATTTTAAAAATGAAAACTAAAAATGTGCAAGCAAATGCACCTCTTTAGCTTAAAGGGCTAAACAAAGGATAACTCATAACATGGTGGATATATGGATTTTGCTAAATAAATAATGCCTTAATCATTTCTTTCCTTCCTATAAATGAACTTGGATTTCACCTTGACTAATTGACTAGCATGTTCTAAAGTAGGTGAGATTACTAAATGATAAAAAACGTTGCCTAAGCCCTCTCTAAATTAGCATACACCAACTTCTTAAGCTAATTCAAGAAATTTGAAAATCTCAACCTAACTTTGTCATAATGATCAAGAAAAAAAAGAATTTCATCGTTAAACAATTTAGAATAATCTCATTATATCATTGGACACATTTAATTTGAACCAAAAATTCAAAATAATTTTTCTGAAACCAACCAACTCAGGTCATTAAGCACAACTCATAAAAGAGAAAAAATAAAGAAAAACATTACAAAATATTTTTTTAATGTATATTGCATAAAACCAAAAATTACATAAAAATAAAAACAAATTAAAAATAACTACTCCCACCCCTACACTAAAACTCAACAATTCATAAGATCTAAATGCAAAATAATGAATAAAACTAAAAAGAACAGAAAAATATGAAAAGAAGGTGACTTACTTGTCGAGCTAAGAAAAGCTAATGTTATGCTTGTCAAGGAAATGATTAAACCTCTTTCCTTGCCTGGCTTGCTCCTTTTCTACTTCCTTTAGCCTATTGTCCATTATTTGCATAGCTGCCATCATGTTCTAATTTTGCTATGCCATTTCATTCAACTTCCCTAAAACTAATCTCCATCTCTGAACATCAAGTGTTAGCCCATTAGACTTGATTCATATGCTTGCTCTTCCAGAGGATCGTTTGAAAAATGTCTCCAAAACATTGGGTATTGTCATAGGGGAATTCTAAACAAGATATTTCCTTTAAAAATTCTTGTATAGGGATCTCTCAATTAATTCAACTTAGTAAGGACCTTAGAATGATCCCATGAGTCCATACAAAAATTCCATTTAGTTAACTTCGCTAACTCTATAGTCTCAGGGCGAACTAGATCAAGGTAAATCACTATTGTTGAAACAATATGACCCAAATTAAAATTATTATTACCACGTGTAGTCATATGCAATAGTGTTCGCATTAAATAAGTAGTAGTATCCACTGGTTTATCATTTTCCAAACACCACAAAATAGCTAATTCCTTAATGGAGACCTTACATCTATCAAACTTTCCAAACACAGCATGACAAATAAATGTATGCAAAATCAACAAAGCATGATCGTTAAGAAAATCCATTGGATGTCTGAGTTGTGATATTTAACCTTGCATTCTTAAACCTAGTTATTTTCTCCCAAAACTCACTAACTATAAAATGACATTCATCGTTAGACAATCCCTCTTCTGGTAACTCAAAAATATCTTGCATTATCTCACAATCAAGACCATTTTCTTTACAAAACAAATGAAAGGAAAATTTTGCTCAGTTCTTATTAATCCATAATGATGTAAAGAATTCTAACATAAGTTCAAGATATACATCATATTATTTTTTAACTAATGATTTCCATCCTGTACTTTTCAATTTTAGTATCAAGACCTAACTTATTCAAGTCATTCCAATTCAAATACCAATAACCTTTCAAGCTTTTAGTTTTCAGAGCTTCATACCTTTTTCCTTCATCATGAGTTAAAATCATGAATGGTGCATGATATTCCTCTCTTAAGTCCTTAATGGGCTCATTGCCTTTGTCTTTACTTTTGCTTTTTGCCACCTTTTTTGCTCTCTTTGACTTTGTGAGGATGAAAAACCCTTGAACTTGGAGTGTGTGCTAAAGGGGTTATTGAATTTAGGAGAATTGGGTTTGAAGGAGTCAGGATTTGAAATTGAAAGAATTTTGGAGTGTTAGATTAAATTATGCATGGGTATTAGGGGTGAAACAAGAAAAAAAATAGAAAGGAAGAGGAGTTGGGAATTTTAAATGAAGAATAAAGGAATTGAAGCTCTATTATTATTTTAGGAGCAATTAGTGAATTTAGGTCTAAAATGGTGCCTTCTAAGGTTTAAAAATTTTGTGAAGGACTAAATGACCCCTAGTGCATCGAATGGCATGGAAAATTATTGGGAAAGAGGGCTGGCGTGAAGGGCGTTGTTGTTGGCGTGTGCTATGACAAGCTGGCTTCAAGTGGCACGACTCCAGATAGAGCTGGTGTAATGCCGTGTATCGCGATCTCAGGCTATTGTTTAATGGTGTGACTCCATGAATGTTGCAACTCCAAATTCGCAGTTTTTAAGCCTTTGAAGCTATTTTCATCATCCATTTGTTTTTTTTAAACACTTAAAAATGCTTGAGACAAAACCAAAGAAAACACATAAATGGAACTTTAAAAAACTAAAATAAATCATAAATTTATTATTATTTTTAGACAAATTAATTAAAAATTAAACAAATACTAAAATAAAATATCTATATAAAATAATTGAGTTGCCTCTCAAGAAGGACTTCTTTAACATCATATTAGTTGGATGAGCTTGCCATGGACCAAATTAAGTTAAATTCATTATTTTACCCTAGCCAATTTTATTTCCATCAAAATATACCTTGAGTCTTTGGCCATTTACTTTGAATACCTCACAACCTATGCTTTGAACATCAACGACTCAATGAAAATAAATTTTCACCAAAGTAAATTCACCTGATCATCTTGACTTCAGCTTATCTAGTACCAATTTCAATCGTGAGTTGAATAACAATACTTAATGGCCTAGCTCAAATTACTATCTGAATATGCTTATCATGCCAATGCTTAGTAAGCTCCTTGTAAATCCTTACATTCTCATGTGATTCCAACTAAAGTTCCTCTAACTCACATAATTGCAACAACCATTTACAACAAACTACTTTTAAGTCCATGTTCACCTTCTTAATTACCCAATAAGCTTTATGTTTGAGTTTAACTGGAAGATGACATGCCTTTCCAAGCACAAACCTAAAGATTGACATCCCAGTATGTGTCTTAAATATTGTATAGTAAGCCCATAATGCATCATAAAGCTTGTGAGCCCAATCCTTTCTTGGACTTCCAATAGCTTTTCCAAGATCACCTTCCTTAGACTCTTTATTTTATATCTCCACTTGGCCACTAGTTTGAGGATGGTATGGTATGGCTACCTTATGGTGAACTCCATTCTTCTTTAACAACTTCTCAAATGCTCTATTACAAAACTGAAATCTTTCATTATTAATAATCATCCTTGGATTTCCATACCGAGTCAAAATATACTTCTTAATGAACTATATCATAATATTTGCATCACCGGTTGCACTTTCCATAGCTTCTACCAACTTTGATCTATAATCTACAACAACTATTTTATACCAATTACTAAAAGAAGTTGGGAATGGTCACATAATATCTACACCCACACATCAAACAACTCTACCTTAAGAACATTAAAAAGAGGCATTTCATCTCTTCTAGTGATATTACCAGTACATTGGCAATGATCATAAGAAGTTAAATAGATTCTAGAATACCTATACATTGTTGGATATTACCAGTATGTCCTCCACTTTTTCTAGCATAACAATGTTCTAGGATGCTCATAATCTCATCTTCAGGCACATATTACCTAATTACACCATCCTCAGAAAAATTCAATAATAGTGATTCCTCCTAAAAATAATGTTTAACACAAAAAAAAACCTTCATTTTCTGAAGAAAAGAAAAATCTAAAGGAAGGATACCACTTACCAAGTAGTTAACAATATCAGCAAACCAAGGTGGTGTTTGAAATACTCCAAATAGTTATTCATCAGGAAAATAATCATAAATTGGCACATTTTCCTTAACCAAATGCTCCAAACTTAAAAGGTGATCTACCACCACATTTTCAGCTCCCTTTTTTTCCATGATCTCTAAGTCAAAATCTTGTAATAGTAGTAGCCAATAGATTTGTCTTTAATTAGCATCATTCATTGACACTAGATACCTAATAGTTGTATATGGTCAGTGTAAGCTATGACTTAAGAGCCAATGAGATAGGACATACATCATCTATTATTCTAGTTTCATAATGAATCACGTGAACTTTATTCTCCTTTGTTTGGCATAAAATAGGTCCTAAAGCATAGTCACTTGCATCCCACATGGGGATGAATGGTCAGCCATAATCCGAAGGTTACATGACATGAGCGATTTTCAAGGTTCTTTCTACTTGTTAAAAGCATCCAAACAAGATTCATCCAAATTAAAAGTAATATCCTTATTTAGTAACTCATGTAATGGTTTGGATATCTTCAAGAAGTCTTCAATAAAATAACAGTAAAACCTTGAGTGGACCAAGAAACTCAACACTCCTTTCACAGTTATTGGTGGTGGCATCTTCTGAATGTCTTCAAATTTAGCTAGATCAACCTCGATACCTACTTTAGACTTCTTTTACCGTAAAATGGCACTTTTTTCTAATTCAAAACAAGATTAGTTTCACATCTTTGTAAAACTCAAGATAGGTTATTCAAACATACATCAAAGGAATTACTATAACTAGTAAAGTCATTTATAAATACTTCCATAATCTTCTTAACATAATTAGAAAAAATAGCCATCATTCAATGTTGGAAAGTAGCTATCACATTACAAATTCCAAAAGGCGTATGCCTATAGGCAAAAGTGCTATAAAGGGCATGTAAAAGTGGTTTTTTTTTCTTGGTCTTCAAGTGCAATAGGAATTCAAAAATAACCAGAATAGCCATCTAATAAGCAAAAATAAGAATTACCAGTAAATATTTCTTACATCTAATCAATTAATGGCAATGTGAAGTGATCTTTCCTAGTGGCATTGTTTAATTTTCTATAATCTATACACACATGCCACCTAGTGACAATTTTGGTGGCAATTAGTTCATTTTCTCTCGATGTTCAAGTAGTTGCATATCAACATACTCTAATATGATTCATTCTCTTAAAGAAACTCTTTCTCAAAAAAAGGAAAACCTAGCTAAAAACACTTGTTTGCCTCTAGAAGATAATGATAGAATCCTAAACCACCTTTAGGATATCCAAAAAACCTTTCTTTAATAGATTTCTCATATAACTGTCATGTTTCTTAGTTTTTTAATGTGAGCTAACACTCTAAATCATAATAGACTTAAGACTTGTTATTGTATCATATCTCATATGGATTTATAAAAACAAATTAGGATGACATTCTATTAAGGATGTAGGGAGTTACCTCACTTCTTAATCTCAATAAAGAAATTTATAAAACATTTATGGTTCATTATTAAATGTACCTTATCTCATTGGGTATGATCTCTTTTAGACATAACATTTGGTTATGGTATTCCAAAA
>CAOJBK015740242.1:0-18014 GCA_948294925.1 Codiaeum variegatum | reverse complement strand
GTCATGCATCAGGTGATATGCCATTGATACACTGAACTCGATTTTAACCAAAATCATTTTATTTTAAGCCAAAAGTTGTTATAAAAATGATCAAAACTATTCTTTTTATAAAATTATTTTTTTATCAGATCACAAATCTCTAAAACCTCTCTAGGTCGAGGACTAGCCTTTTCAAATAATTGGGTAAAAATCATTTTTCTAAAATGGAGTTTTATAAAAGGTTTCTTAATCGCTTAAGAAAAAACCATTTTTCTTAAAGATTAATTAGCGACTTTATACACTAAACACACCATGTTCAAGCCAATGAACACATGTTGATGCACAAATGTGAGTTCCGCCACAATTCGTTATGCCATGCACAATCTAACCCTTCATGGTTGGTTTTCAAGAGCTAAAAACTTGAAGGTGCACTGGAAGATTCCGCGGGATGCTTGGATGGGGCCTCAGAATCCCTGGACATTTTTTTATACATTAGGAAAACCCAGATATAGAGTAACATTGAGTGAGCTTCCCTCTTTGGGACTGCTTTGTCGATGGTGAAATCATCCAACTCCAAGGCATACCCTCCAAACCATTTTGTTGGGATAACGAGGTCACATGTAGCATTGGACCCACGCGAACCTCTTTGCTTCACATATGGTTAGGTATATTGCACCTCTAGTCACTGGGGAACTTTTAAACTAACTAGCCCTATGTAATGATTGGAATCGACCCTAGGTCCCATATACCCTAACAACTTTAATATAACTTGTCATTATGAAAACTTTTTCATTCATGCATACATGCATGCATGCATCACGACATCTAAAAAACTAAAATTGGACAAAGTGAACTATTCCAGATAATCCTTAAAAAGCCAAACTTTTACCCCTTTTTACTTAGCTACCTGCTAATGGCTTTACCTTTTTCCTTCCTTGATAATGACTATAAGAAAAATATGGAAGCTAGCCTCTTTGGTGACATAGCTGTCCTAACCAATAAGGAGGAAAAATCTGATCTCTCCATCTTAATCAAGCCAACCATGGAGAAACTGAAGAACTAGAGTTATGATGAGAGCTCTATTAAAGATGTTGAATATGAATCAAAGACCGAGTCTGAATCTGAAAGTGACATTGAGTCTAAGTCCTTTTCTTCTTCCTCATCATCTGAGTTTGAAGTTAATGTAATCGATCCTCCAGGCTTTAATTACAAATTTGATGTAACTGTGGACTTGCCTCCTATTTCAATTAATAAGACTACCAAATTTTCTTGCTACGAGCCTGTCTCTTTATTTTCTTTTGTTATTCCAATTGATGAATCTAACCTCAATCAATAAGAAAATAAAATAAATGAAATAAAGGATGCAGTTAAAGAGCTCATAAACACTAACACTCATTACATACCTAAAAACACATACATTTCATCTACATGCTCGAACAAGCAGGATACCAAATCTACTATCAGAAGGTTTGAAGACTGCTTTGCCTGGCAGCCTAGCGATATGACTGGACTCGATCCAAGCATCACGATCCACAAGATTCCAACATACCCAGATTGAAATCCTGTTAAATAGAAGCTTAGGTGCATGAAACTTGCTTGGTCCATTTCAATCAAGGAAGAAGTAGCTAAATAACTCTCTTAGAACTTCATCAAACCAATCAACTATACTTCTTGGTTAGTGAATATTGTCCCAGTATCGAAGAAAGACAGAAAAGTTAGAATGTGTGTGGACTATTGAGATTTGAACAAGGTATACCCCAAGGATGATTTTCCACTACATCACATTGACCTTTTGGATGACACACTAGTTGGTTTAGAGATGGCTTCCTTAACCGATATGACTGTGGGGTACAACCAAATCCTAGTTCATTCCCCAGATAAGGAAAATACATCCTTTATCATAGAATTTGGCATTTATTGCTAAAGAGTAATGCCGTTCGGACTGAAAAATGTCTAGCCATTTAATAGAGAATGGCTATCATTGTTTTCCATGACTTGATACACAAAGAGGTGGAAGTGTATGTTAATGATATGGTCATCAAAGGTGTTACTGCTGAACAGCATCTGCAAGCACTGGAGAAGTTCTTCCTTTGACTTTGACAGTACAATCTCAAACTGAACCCCAATAAGTGCATATTTGGAGCCTCATCTGGAGTGTTCCTTAATTACATGGTTAACATGAAAGGGATTAAAGTTGATATAGCCAAATCCAAAGCTATTATTGACAGGAAGCCTCCTAAAACTAAAAAGGAGATAAAAGGCTTTCTCGGATGCCTTCAATACATCAGTTGGTTCATTCACTAGTTAGCAAACACTTATGGACCAATATTCAACCTGCTCAAGAAGAATTCCTTTAAATAGTAGGACGAAGAGGGTTAGGGAGCCTTCAACCAGATTAAGAAGTACCTTATGAGTCCACGAGTTCTATAGCCTCAAAGGCCTGGCCAACCTTTACTGCTCTACCCGACAGTCACCGATGAAGCCATAGGAGCCATGCTGGCATAAAAAGCCTCAAACTCCAATAAAGAGAATGCCATCTATTAATTAAGCTAAAGATTATTGGCTAATGAAATCAAGTACAAGTACATAAGAAGCTTTGCCTAGCTCTGTTACGAGTCTACAACAAACTGAGGCAATATCTGAGGGCATACGTCACATATGTCCTCACTGAATAGAGTCCGCTCAAGTACCTCATAGAAAAACCTATATTAGATATCAAAATGGCTAGATGGATGGCAGCCTTGACAACCTATGACCTCAAGTACATTAAGATAAAAGCTATCAAGAGTAGTGTCATCGCTAATCAATAAGTTACTGCCCTAATCGATGATCATTATGAAGAACCTGAGTTTTTGTATGAGGACATTCTATTCACACAAAGTGAAACATGGAAACTATACTTTGATGGAGCCTCTAATAAAAAATGATACGATGTCAGAATGGTGTTCCTTACACCTACCGATGAAAGCGTACCTCTTTCAATCAAGTTGGATTTTGAGGTAACCAATAACGAAGTCGAGTATGATGCATATGTATTTATGTTAGAACTGGGTCTCCAGATTGGCATAAGAAACTTAGAAGTCTAAGGAGATTCAAACCTCATTATCTCCCAAGCCTTAGGGAAATGGAAAATTAAGGAGGAATGGTTGGTTCCTTACCATAAGCACCTTAAAGAGTTAGCCAATAGCTTCAATGTCTTATCATTCCATTATTAGCCAGGAACTCAAAATAGGCTTGCTGTCACATTGGCAACCTTGGCATCCATGATAGAATTATGCAATGGCTTCATTATCTATTTTATTTTGATAAGCATCAAGTGCCAACCAAGTTTCCAAGCTCACTGTATGAACATACATGAAGTCGAAGGAAAACCATGGTATTGGGACATCTATGTCTACCTCACAAAAGGTGAATATTTTGAAGGTGCCTCTAAATCTAAAAGGAGAACCATAAGGAAACTAGCTAGCAGATACATCCCCAGAGGTACTTGGAATGGTATTCACCTTAGATGTTTCTCAGATGAAAAGGCCACCATGAACGAGGACTGTGCAAGATTTGCCTAAAGGTGCCCTAAGTGTTAAGAATATTCTAAGCTCCAAAAGCTTCCATCCTCTCCACTCAATCCTATTTCCACACTTCAGCCCTTTGTAGTTTAGGGCATCAGCATCATTGGTAAGATCTCACTGAAGTCATCTACTAACCATGAGTACATCTTAGTGGTCATAGATTATTTCACCAAATGGGTTGAAGTTGCACCTTACAAAAACTCAGACTCAAAGAAGGTAGCTCAATTCATTAAAACTAACATCATTGTGAGGTATGGAGTTCTACATGAGATCATCTCTAATAACGACTCCATTAAAGAAGTTATCACTCTCCTCTAGAAGTAAAAGATCGAACACCATAGGTCTCCACTATAAAGACCACAAACCAATGGCGCAGTTGAAGCCACTAACAAAGCACTAAAGAACATGCTTTAGAAGATGATCAACAATCATAAAGGTTGGCACCTACATTTTCCAAGTGCCCTCCTTAGGTACCTAACAACCTATAAATCAGCTACCAAAGCTACACCATACTCTTTAGTCTATGGAATGGAAGCCATCCTCCCCATAGAATTAGAAATTTAGATAGTTAGAGTTCTTCAAGAAGCCCAGATCTCTGAACTCGTCTAGAAATAGGCTTACAATGATCAGCTAAACTCAATCGACAAGAAAAGGATGGAAGCGATCACCACACACAGAACTATCAGGTCAGAATTGCAAAGCACTTCAACAAATGGTTCAAAGTCATAATCTTCAAGAATGTGGCTTAGTCCTAAAAAAAATCAGACAAGTCATAAATGGCCTTCAAGGGAAATTATGAACTCCTTGGAGTGGACCATGCATAATCAAGAAAATCATGTCAGGTGGAGGTGTCATCCTAATGGACGTTGACGACAATGACTTCTGCATCTGACCAACCTTGATCAGCTTAAGAAGTACTTCATATAGTATTCTTATTGCATGAACATGCATTCATGCATCACATATCTGTATCAAGAACTATGTGGACCTAATTCTCCAAAACCATAAGTTGTATTTTGAATTCAAAATTTAAAAGTTCAATGTAAGGAGATACGTAGGCAACCGTTATTGGGTATGATCCAAACCATTTAATAAAATCAATTATTTCATTAACATTTGGGCTCTTTAACATTTCATACAAAAGTTAAAAAGAACAAATAAATAAACTAAAAAAGAATGAAACCCGCTAAGCTGAAAACTCAAAAGGGCAGCTAAGGTAAAATTTAGGGTACATCGTGCTAGACTGAAAATCAAAAAGGTAGTCTTGGCAACAATCAAGTCAACTCACTAAGTTGAAAACAAACAAAAAAAAGGTTACTTAGGAAAAAGTAAGAGTTAAAAAAAATTGAGGTCTTATTAATATTTAGGAACATCTAAAATAAGATATTTGAGATAAAAACAAAAAATCAAACAAAATAAACAAAACAGAAAGTATTATTCTCAAAAACTAAGTCTAAGCTCAAACTTAACCCTCAATCTCAGTCAAAAGAGCAAATCACTTCTCTTTCTCCTTTTGCTAATAGGTCTATATCCACCACTCAATATACTCAAACAGCTTACCATAGTCATCACCTAGGATAACCATTGCCCTTCTAAAGTCTCGAGTCCAATGGGAGAGAACAACTCTAGCCACTCGATCATTCACTAGGATTGCTTCCAATAATAGACCATCTAGGGGTAGATCCTAATCATGTCCCATTTAACGAAGTACTCTAGTAGATTAATACCAAGGCACATACATGAAACCAAGCAAGTACAAATGCTTGTATCCTTGACTTCTCGTCATGAACAACTTGATGGTGTACCAATCAGGCTTCCAAAGAAAATATAAAGGACTTAGTTCCATTAACTAGCTAATCCAGTTCCTTTTAGAGTCAAAATGAATCACAATCCTCTGAGATCGATACCAAGCTGCAGAGTAGTCTAGTCTACAGGTCCAAGAATAATCCTAAGATGGTCTCTCAACCAGATATGGGGAGAGAATACATAGGTTAATGTTGCCTCAGAACATGCTCAATCAGATAAGTATTAAAAGGGTCTAAATACCTGAAGCAAAATCAAGCTTATGTGCTAAGGTTCCCTTGAGCCATAATGATGGTCAAGGCTTAACAGTGTCCCAGCCAAAATCATACCCATAATCAACTTACCTTCACCTATATGGGGTATCAACTTAGAGACTCTTGCATCCCCCCATCCAACTGGGCTTACGAAAATATAACCTGCTGTTAATAAAAAAGCATAGGCCTTCAATCTCTAGGCCATCCAAATGGGGTCATTCCTTCCAAAACATATCGACTAAAGTAGGTAAGAAGACTAAATCATCCTTCATCATACTTGAAGAAACCTCTATGCTCAAACCTAATAGCCTCTTAGACGAGTTGAAATAGCCTACCCGTTCTTCTGGAATAGCTAGGTTAGCCTCGGGGTTTGTGAGCAAAAATGAAAATTCCTCAAAGGTTAGACACATCTCATCCATGCCACAGCCCCAAGTCAAAAAATGTGATGAAAAAGGTTCTAGAACCAGATACAAGCATTCAAAAAGTCCCAATCTATCCCTAAGTGTTGGCAAAGATACCATAAGAATATTTTTTGAGGTTGATCCTGCTCAATTTATCCAAATTCTGGCACCGGTTATTCATCATGTAACTGAAAAAGGGTGCTATATGGTAGGTAAAATGAAAAGAAACTAATTTTTTTTGTAAACTATTCTGTCTCTCTGCGATTTTCGGAGTTAAAAATCAATTTTTTTGCACACCTATTTATAGTGGTATGCAAAACGTGTCAGAAAAACAAAGTTTGGAAGGCTGAATGTGCAAGCCAGGGAAAATGCATGCATTTACACCTAAACACATGTGTCTGACCCAAACACATGTGTCGTTCATTCACATACCAACCGACCTGTGGCAACGATTTGTTTCTAAGAAATTCGATTCCATTTTTGCTCAATTTTTGACCAAAAATATTTCTTGAAATTGAATTTCTCAGATAAAATGATTTTTAAAGTTAGAAAGTCATAAAGCAAAATGTAAAATTTCTAAATTCAGATAAAAATAAAATTCAAGAGTACATAAATAAAAAATTTTTTTTAGAAAAGTCTGCAACTGGGGGGCAAATATAGTTAAGCATAAAATCATGCATCATCATCCTCGGCTCCCTCTGCATCATCCTCTCCCACTTTAGCCAGTGACCCAAGTTTCCTAATGACCCTTGGTTCTCTCCGGCTCCTCAGAATGCTCAGCTCAGAAAGAGTGGTACTCAAGCTATACACTATACTCTAGTGGGCATCAATACCCTGGGCATGAATTAAACCAGGAACCAGCAAAGAACAGATGAAAAATTTGAAGTTGCCAACAATAAAAGTAGAATGTTAAAAGGGTTTAGAGATGTACCGTATCAGGAATGTGACAAAAGTCTACTGGAGGCTCTCCTGGCAAGTAACCATAGCCCATATGGTTAACTTGGCTTGCGCCCGATGCGTCGGTGAAGACGACATGGTCAGTGATGTTAGGAGGTGCATTCCATGTCTGGCTAGAGCTAGCGGGAATCATAGATATGGCCCAAAGAAGCTGAACAGTACTATGGTGTAGCCTAGTGCCTACTCTCATCTTGAAGCCACCACCTCAGAGTAGTAGAAGCACTTGCTCCAGGAACTCGACCCTGGACAACATGGAATGGAGGCATCACAATCATCAGATAGGTCACCCCAAAGTCTAGATACAAACCTTCCATGAGCAAATAATCCTCCCTGACTATCCCAACTCTTCAGTAGATTTGAAAATCTACTGACATCCTCTCCCTCATTTGCATAGAAGGGTTGGTGGGTACAAGCCTCTCCTCAGTGGACTGGACCACCATATGATCCCCTAAGAAGAAATCCATCAAACTGGTAGAGCCTATAAGGAGCTACCTCTAGGTGAGAGTAACACCAAAAGGAAAAAGGTCCACCCTCTAAGCTGAATATGGTAGAAGGGCCTCCAGGTAACCTGACAATAACAAAGCAGTAATTAGCAGTTAGAAGTCAAAATCAAGAAAGATAGGTGAAGTTACCAAAACATACCTCAGTTATTATGGCTAGATTGTGCATTTAATCATGAAAAGTGAAGTTGTTCTTATCAGGAAGCCAAGACTCCTGACACCAAATCCTCCCCATAGGGAACTAAACCTGATCACTGTGAACGATCTTGGGGGCAATCTCTCTGAAATGAGAAAAAGCCTAAAGCTGCAAGAAAAATCAGTTAGCAAATTGGCATGGTGTAGGTTGAAGCATCAGGAAAATAAATAATAATGATAATAAGGGAATCACTGACCTCCCATACTATGGAAGTCATCGAGATAACAACCCTCATAGCTTTGGAGATAAAGCCCATACCTTAGTACGCTGCAGCCAAGTGCGGCTCCTCTCCAATTGTACTCACCAAGCTCATTCAAGTTCTACAATAAAGCTAGAACCCCCATATCAACCCATCCAGACTCATTATTTAGAAATATAGTAGACATGATTATAAGTAAGCAAACTCTAGCACACTGATTGATAGAGTACTACATCAGCTTCATTTGAGCCAGAAGGTCAAGTAAGCTGGTCTTGGAAACTAACCCAATAGAATTGCACTATAAAGCTTCCCCCAGCAGAGCAGTCACTTCAAGCCCATCTCGTGGCATTGTATCAAAAACAACCACCCTCAGTTTGAAGCGTATGCCCGTCAGACATGCCCACTTAAAGGGAGTCAGTGTCATCTCCTCTACAGGTAGATGGAATGTGTTGGTGGTCCGCCACCACCTCTCAGCAAGAGAAAAAAATCAAATTCTCCCTTACAGGTAGATGGAATGTGTTAGTGGTCCACCACCACCTCTCAACAAGAGAAAAAATCAAATTTCTATCTAGAGAATGATCAATGTCTAGACTTATCTATCCTGACAGATGAACCGAAGCTATACACCGAGCTACATCCTCATGGTCGCATAAGAAAGTGATCACTCTATCTTGCCTAAACCTACCACCCCTCCAATTGAAGGTGGAACTCTACAGGTACAAATTCGATCTCATTATTTTTAGTTCCTATTTATTTCTAACTCGACTTTATTTTTAGCTTAAAATAAATATGAGTGTAAAGATAAATAGAACTTGCCAAAAAAAAAACTAAAAATGCAAAATGCGATAAAAATAAAAATCGGTACTGAAAAGAAAAGAAAAAATGCATACCACAGGAAAGCCTTACCAGCTAGAATGCTCCTAGTGATTCTGTAGAAGATAAATATTTGTGGGTGTATTCGATTCCTCATGAGCCATTAGTAAGTGATTGGTAGTATCCCGCTCGGGTAAAGGAGCAGCAGCAGAATTAGACTGATCAGTAGTCAAGTTGGGAAAGTTGTTAAACAACTCCTCCTCAGTAGCATAATACTGTAAATTGTCAAGAGATGGAATACCCTCTACCTTCAAGGACACAAACAAAAGTGTCTCTATATCCTTCTCCTCTTCTAGAATATTATTAGCTAGTATCATCCAAAAACTGCTCGCCAAAACAGAAAGGTAGATGCAGAGAGATTTGAGAGAAGTGAAAATGAAATGTGAAAAACAAATGGACATTTGAAAGCCCTTTTATAGGCAAAAAACTTCAACTATCGCATTAAATGTGTTCACACTTATTAGTCACGTTTCCTGCAAAATGAGACTACTAAAGGGAGTAGTTGTGAACCCTAATTTTTTCACCATTGAATCTGAACCGTTAATACGAGCCCAACAGTCTAAACTGGGCTCAAATCGGACTTCAAACAGACCCCAAAAACTTGAAAAACCTAATCGAATCAGACTGAACTAGACCTTGAAAATCAGGCCAAGTCCACTCGGCCTAAAACTCTCTCGTTTAAGCCAAACACACTCGTTTTGCTCTTAGGGTTTCTGGAATGATTTTTTTATAAATTCAAACTTTATTCTCAGCTATTTTGTTCACTATTTATACCCCTCCAAACCCATTTTCTAACTGTCAAACATTTCTAAACACTTCGTAAATACCACAATTCACCCTAAACTGAATCAAAATCACCAACCACTTTCAGAATTCATTGAAAGCATTCATTCATCAACTAGTCCACCAATTCAATTTCCACAATTTTAGTTTAGATAGACAGACATCAGTCCTCTCCAATCACAATGAAGACTCGATCAAATTTTATCAAGTCATCAGACCCACCATTGTCCAAACCCTGTAAACAAAAGGTAAATTAGGTATAGTATTCTCTTTCCCTTTTAATCTCTAAAATTAAGCCTTAAATATGAATTGATAATTTTTATTATGAAAATCCTTTTTATAATATAAACTGAATTAATCAAAGCCCTAAAAGTCGTTAGGTGAATTCACATACCAAAATAAGTTTTTCTTTAATCGAAATTCAAATTGATTAAAAACCTATCTAGTTAACTATTTTACAAGTTAAAATATGTTAGCTTCTGAACCAAAGGTACCAAACCACCCATTGTTTCCAGAACAACCCCAATCCTTCGCGATAAGGGAGAACGTCATGGGGTTTGATTCCCATTCAACGGGATACGTCGACAAGCCATTTTATGGCTTCAACTCCAAAATTGTTTTCTTTTATTCTTTAATCATTTTATTATTACTTATCTTGTAGCTATTTTGTTATCATTATTTTTCTGATCTATTGTATTATCAAATTATTTAATGTTATTGCTATTTTGATTATGGGTATGTATTAAGGAATGTGTGCCTCTCCTAGATCTTAGGATTGGAGAGGGGATCCCTTGATTATTCATTTATTTTCTGATGTAATTTACTGCTTTCTTTGGGGATGTGTACCTTCCCAAAAATCTAAAATAGTCTAAAGGAGAGACCTATGATTACTTTTTCTCGCTTTACTGCTTTGTGCGATTGTCATGCATATTATTGCCATGTTCATGCAAAACTTTTTCCATGATAATACCTGCTCATGCATCACACGATATGCTATGCATACACGAAAACCAATTTCAACCAAAATCATTTTTTGAAGCTAAAAAGTTGTTTATAAAATGGTAAAACTATTTTTCTTAAAATGTTTTTATCAGATCACGAATCTTCGAACTCAACTTTGGTTTGAGGGCTAAACCTTTTCTAAATTGGGTGAAATATCGGATTTTTCCTAAAATGAAGTTAAACAAAACGCTTTCTTAATCACCATAGAAAATTATTTTTCTAAAAGATTAGGTGGTGACTCATTTCACATCACATGTGCACACCAATGGACACATGTGATTGCACAAATGTGGGACCTGCCTATAAACCACAATGCCATGCACAATCTTACCACTCGTGGTTGGTTTCCCCATGCCATAAACTCAAAGGTGCGGTTGAAAATTCCGCGAGCCACTCAGATGGGGCCTTACACCAGCACATAATGATCTCTATGGTCCAAGGCGTGTGTCAGAGGTATGTACTTGATACTGAGTCTCCCTAAGGAAAGGCAGAAGATATCTTTGAATAATAGTACCCATAAGAAAGCAATGCACTCCTCAGGGGTCGGTGTTCATTCCCTATCTACATACTCTTTAATAGCACTAGCATAGAAATCAAAGCACATGGAAGTGAACTTTACCTTGGGAAAGCGTCTCTCATCAATCAGGCACATTATGTCCCTCTCCAGAATTGGCAACCCGATAACAGCAAACACATCAAGCATGGTAACAATCATATGGCCAAAAGGAAAAATAAAAGTGTTGTTGTTTAGTGCCCAGAATCTCAATGCTATAGTAAGAAGTTTGGGCATATAGGTAACATCTCTGAAAGTCATCTTGATAAATATTAAGAGTCATAGTCGATCCCACTTAGGTCCATTATAATTTTTCAACTGATGGACCCACCAACCCTAGTTTGGAATGGATTTTACCCATGAATTTCTAGCATCAAGAGTTGTTACTTAAGATAAATAAATCATCTAATTAGGAATTCCTAAGTAGGGGAGAGGAGGGCTCACTATAGCAAATGGTTTAGATGGTGTAAGAGTCAACACAACCACCTAGTGGTTTTTGCTTTTGTAAGAGAAACCCTTGAGGAAGTGAGAAAATTTAGGGTCAATAAAGAGAAGCCTTTAAGGAAATTGATAAAAAACAATTAGTTACTTGCCTAATGTCTAAGAATTGGGGATAAGACTCAATTTTTATGCCTTTAACTATCTTAATCTTCAAAAAATGATAACTTTGCTTGAGGAAGTATCTGTTTACAGTTCAAATTTCCATATCAGGCATGGAAATCGAGGCAAAACGATTATTGTAGAGTAAAGGAATACATTTGAAGGGCTCATAGGCAGGCCTTACGGTCATGAATGTTGCCCGTAATCCAGAAGGAAGGTATTGCCTTGCTAAGAATTTGAGAGAAGTTTAGAGAAGCTGTCTCACAAGTGCCTCTCATGGCCTATGAGACATGCCCGTGAACACCGAGTAAGCTGCTGACCAAAGCATGAAAAAGTGCATATTTTGGCGCATAGGCACATCACGCCTGTGAGTGCCCAGGAAATCACACTATAAATAGAAAATTAAGCCAAAAAGCTATCATTGTTAGAAGTTCGGACTTAAGAGCCTCCCAAAAACCCTAGAGCTGGCAAGAACCCATATTTTATAGACTAAGGGAGTAACTTGAAGGCGGAGATCCATATTTTTATCCATGTTTGAGCAAGATCATCAAAAGATTAGAAGATTAAGCTAGAATCTCTATGGGTTTCATAATTTCTTTATCTTTTCTTTCAATTTCTTATTCTTTCTTTGCAATTATGAACTAAATCTCACTTGTCTACCTTGATTAGACAAGTTTCCATCACTTTATATGGATTAATCATAAGTTTTCTTAATGAAATTTAATTTATATATTAATATATGCCATTGACCTAAATTTTCTACACTTTATATAGCAATGCATTCTTACTTGTATGGGTTGTTGTTATTTCTTTGCTAGAGATAGGAAGATTGAGCTTAGAACACTCTTAGGCATATGGGTTTGTTGTGATTGCTAAAGATAGATTCATAAACACCTAGTGTTTCTATTTTATTGTGATTGCTAGAGATAGATTCATAAACACCTAATGTTTCTATTCTATTCCTTGATTTCTGAATGCCTTTTCTAATTGAATGGATTTGAGAAAATATTCCTACCCATTACTTAGGAATTATGGATTTAATCTCTTGAAAAAAAGATTAAGTCTAGTTTTGAAGAATGCCCATTTGATGCATGAATGAGGCTTCATTGAGTTGTTGAATGCCCATATACCATATTCTTTTTAACTCTTGACACTTGAAAATTAACTTCATCATCCCACCAGACTCCCTAACCATCTATTACCCTATATGGATCATTATAACAACCATTTGTGAAGCCTAACCTTCTCCTCTTAGTTACCATATACCTTCTCTTTTATTTTGTTTCCATTATAAAACCAAACAAGGATTGTTAGTTGACATTAGCTCTATGAGAGCTCTTATTATCAATGCCAACCCCAAGCCTTAATAGTTCCATGCTATGAGCCTCATGGCTGGGGTGGTGGCCTTTGGTCTGCCACCTTAGCCTCGTCAATTTTTGTTTCATCCATCTTTTCTTCTTAATTCCCACTACTTTCCCCTATCTTTTTGTTCTTGTCTTTATTCTCCACCTTTGGTATAAGGACTCCTATTTGTTTGTTTATGTTCCTAGATAAGCTCTTCCATCTCTACCTTGTTTTTCCCTTATTCTCCTTAACCTGAACACTATCCTTTTTATACTTAAGTTATGAGCTTTCCATCATCTCTAATGGCACATTCACTGTGAAGTTTTCATTGGTTGGGTGGACCTAAAAAATTCCCCATGGGTTTGGCAGCATGAGGTATTATGAGTGAGGATTAAGTGTGAACCCATATTTTTACACTAATAAATCTGGCCTATTAATACGAGTCCATAGGCCCAAATTGGACCCAAATCAGAGTTAAAACAAATATAAAAAATTAGAAAAATTGAACTGAGTCGGACCATGCGTGGCTTGTGTACGAGCAGAGAGCTTTGCATGTACATAGAGAGAACCACGTGCATGTAGGATCCCTTGTTTGCACGCAGGTAGCTCTGCGTGCACACTGGTTTGTCCACGTGCACACGACCTCCCCTTCGCATGCATGGCTTTTTTCTTGCAGACTATATCATTTTCCCCTATAAATAGGACCCTCTAGTCACTATTTTCAATAACTTTTTCACTCTGAAATCCTACCAAATTTTCCATTCAAAACTCTCACAACCAGAACCTTTGTTGAACCACTCACTCATAATCATTCCTAAACACTACAACAAGACTATTTCTACAAGGTTTTGAATTATATTCCACTTTAGAACGAGTTTCTATGGTGGACATGGTTTTCTTATTTTTCTTTTATTTATTATTTGTTGTCCTTAATGTTTATTTTGGTTCTGTGATTCGAAGTGGATACCCATTTCAGTTTCATTAAGTCATATGATCCCCCATTTTGAACCAACAAAGAGCAAAGGTAATCTCTTAATCCTTTTATTTTTTATTCTAAATCCTAAACCTAACTAGGATTTTCATGTCAAAATTTATTTTTTTTAATAAAAACTGACCTGATTAAAACCTTATCTGGTTGATATTTTTACAAAATAGAAAATAATTAGCTTCTGAACCAAAAACCCTCCAATTCACTCAAACAACCCCCACCTCTTTGCAGGAAGGGAGAACAGCATGTGGTTTGAATCCTATTTCAAGGGATACACTGGCAAGCATGTTCAAAGACTTTAACTCCACTATTTTATTTTCTTTTACTATCTCCTTTTTTATTTTATTTTATTTTTTATTTAAATTCTATAATTATTTTATTTTATGTTCATATTAGTATATTACTATAACATGCAAATGGTAAACCACACGATTCCTTCTTGATATGAACTGTCAGTGGAGGAGACCACTTGGTCTTTTTCCTAGCGTTTATTGTTAGTGGAATAGACCAATCATTCTTTCATTTTTCTTTATTTTATGCATTCATTTATCATTTTTTTTATTATTATTATTACCAATTTATTTATGGTTATTTTAAAGAAAAAGTGTGCTCTTCCTATATCTTATGGCTAGAGGAGGGATCCCCACAACTTGTCCTTTTATTTGTATTTATTTATCATTATTTTTGCTATTAGTTCTTTATTTACCATTTTTTTGGGATGTGTGCTCTCTTTAGTACTGTTTTGGCTAGAGGAGAGACACATATTTCATTTAATTCGCTCTTATTTACACTTTTATTTATTTTTGCCATTTTTCATTATGTCATTATATTTTTCCTCATGCATCATTATTAAACTGCTATATCTGTTCATACATCATTTGATATTTGTTCATGCATACATGAAATCATATTTCGACCAAATTCATATGACTTTAAAGCCAAAAGTATAGAAATTCTTTTTTTTTTCTTCTAAAAATTTAATTTTGTATCAATCACCAGTCCCCAAATCTATTTTTTTTGTTCGAGGCTTTTGTCTTTTCCATTAGTAAAACAATATTTTTTGGAGTTAAATATCAAACTGTTTTTCTTAATCACCATGAAAATGAAATATTTTTCTAATATAATTAAGTGATGACTCATAACATACACCTCACACTTAATGGGCCCATAAAGGGTTCTCCTTCAGTGAGACTCAAAATCAACTCAATGTGCAATCATTTCCTCCATGGTTGGTTTACTTATGTCAAAAGCTTGAGGCACGCACCACACTTGAGGGTGGGGCCTCATAGCTGGTGACTCCACTGGGGACGTTTAAAATTGACAAAACTAAGTGGACTATTTTTTATACAAAATACTTCTTGGCTAAAAACTCATATGAAGTTGGTTTCATGTATCACTTCACATACACCCCTATCTTTAGGAAAATAAGGATAGAAAGTAACATCAAGTGAGCTTCCCTCATTGGGACTGTTTTTCTGATAGTGAAATCATCCACCCCAAGGCTACTCACTGATCCTTTCAGTTGAGATGATGAGGTTACATGCTGCTGCTGGACCCACACGAATCTCTTTGATTCACATGTAGTTAGGTATATTATGCCCCTGGTCGCTGGGTAACCTTTCAAACCACTAAGCCTCATGTAATGATTAGAGTTGGCCCTAGGTCCTCTGTACCATAATCCTGATATAATTTTGTCATCATGAAACCATTTTCATTCATGCATTAATATCACTACATATGAAATATAAGCAAAGTGGAAAAAGTTCCAAAATGATTCTCCTACAACCACTTTGGTTCAAAATCATACACCTTATTTTTTATGGTCAAAACTTTACATGCAATGATGATACCTTGTTTCTTTTCATCTAAAAGTCAATATGTCCAATGAGAATTCACCCAACCCTACTTCTGCTGATGCCACTGCCCCTCAAGGCAACATTGTTGTAATACTAGCTAAGATTATGAAGAAGCAAGACGAGGCCCTTAAGAAATAATAAGAGACTATGACCTCTATGCTTCAAGCTCAAGAGCAGACAATCCTAGGTAAGGTCCAAGTTATGATGGCCCAACTAGGTATACAACTACCCAATAATGCATCTACCTTCTCTAATTCTAGTAAGGAGCCCATGGTGGAAGATGTCATTGTCATCCCCCTACCAATTGACCATGTTGTCACTTCACAAACAGCCCCTATCACAAATCCTTTCCAAAATGGGATCAAGACCATCCTCTCCTCAAGTTAATGGTTGAGAAGTATGAAGAAATATAGAAAACTCTAAGTATAATTAAGAAGAGAGATGACATGGTTAACATCAAGTCCCTTAGCCTTTTCCTAAATATAAAACTGCCTCTAAAATTTCATATGCCTATCTTATAGATGTTTAATGGCACAAACTACCCCAAAACCCACCTTAAAGATTTATGACGGTGCTCTTTGGCCTTTAAGCATGGATGTTGAGCTCCTTACTCAATTATTTCAACAATCTCTTTCTTGTTCTGCCCTTGGATGGTTTGTAGATTTAGATGATTCCTAAAAGCATACCTAGGAGTCTATTTGTAACATCTTTGTAAAATAATATAATTATAATATTGAAGTTGATATTACAAGAATAGATCTTAAAACCACTAAACAAAACCTCGAAGAAACCTTTTCCTCATTTAGTACGAGGTGGAGAAAGAAAGCTTCACAAAAGGTAAACAGGCCAACTGAATATGAAAAGTTGATATAATTATGAAAAGCTTTCTCTGAGACGGATTGATCACATAGTATTTGCTAGCTTCAAAGCTTTGATAATTACTGCCTCCCATATTGAAGATAGAATCGATGCTAGCTTCATCAAAGATGAAACTCAAACTTCCTCCTCCAGATTCGAGAGACCTGTCCATTAAGGAAATGTCACCCAAAAGGATGGAGAAGTCAATGTCATTTTTACCTGTAAGCCAATTTAGTTGTAAAAGAGGAAATTTTCCAATTTGGGTGGGTTTCCTCTCAATGCCATTTATAAGAAATGCTTTGATGGTGGAGTTATCTCACCTATGAGCTGAAGCCCATTCCTAACTCACTACCTAAAAACTTCAACATGAATGAGAGGTGTGACTATCACTAAGGGTCTGGCCATAAAATTGACAACTGTAAGGTCCTTAAATACCTTATCCAAGACTTGATTGATTCTAAAGAACTCCTCTCACCTGCCTCTTTTCCAAAAATCAGTTCCAATCCTCTCTTTGAGCACAATTTTAATGCCATCTTAGTTGAATTCAACGAGGGAGATTCCATCATTTGATTAGTTCTACTAATACACCACGGAGTAATTATCATTATTTTGGAGATGACCTACCTTCCTTCGGGAATTATTTCTCGCTTGATTACTCTTTTGCTATGGATGATCTACCTTCCTTAGAGAATTCTATCTAAGATTACTACTACTTTGTGATAGACTTGACCAATATAAGGGTTAAAAGGATGCTATTATTAGCAGTGTATGCCTTAGAGCTTATGCTCAACATGTGAATATAAATGAATTCCTAGTTGGCTTTAGTATATAAGTTCTTTAAAAGAAATTATTCCTTGTATCGAACATATATATGTCCCTTAAGTATTCTATAAGGGAATATATTCTCAAAGACTTTGAGACTATGAGTGACAGATTGCCCTTTATCAGATACTTTAAAGATTATTCATAGTCATCGGATTATTGGTAGGGACGCCATTAATCCAGAAGACCATCACCTTTGTTGTCATCCATGATAAGTATGAGATACTTATTGATATAGTGGCAGTGAGTCTCATGCTATAGACATGTGATGTCATGACAACATGTGAGCATACTCATTGGATGATTAAGTTGAATAGTGATGTTAGATGATAGATACACGGGTCGTTACCAACTAGTCAATATCAGATAATCTAGATCATGATTGTACATATAATACTTAGACTTGAGGTGACATGTTATTTGGCATATTGGTGGTTATGGTTTGTTACTGCTTACATACCGATGCTAGTCATGTATTTG
>CAOJBK015738986.1:0-12491 GCA_948294925.1 Codiaeum variegatum | reverse complement strand
GATCACATCTACAAAAACAAAAAGAGAAAACAAAAATAAGCACAATAGTCAATAAATCACTGTCAGGGGGAAGCCTCCTACCTATGAGCCTCTTAGTCCTAAAAATAATAAAATAGGGATGAGGTCGCAAAATGGACCGCTTCACCCTCCTGATCATGGGGTATATTATTTGTAAGGGATTAAGGGACTGAAGGTTAGAGGAAGTTTGAGAATGCGGTACGCCAAAGCCAAAGGTGGTCCTCTAATGTTCCTCACTCTCAAAGCTATATTCAATATCCAACCCAGAAGAAAAATAAGAGGACCCATTTAAGGGAACACTCATGAAGTGGAACTCCCTTGTTACAGTATCCTATTTTAATTCTTGATGAAGGGAAGGTTTCTTGGGATTAACTGGGGGAGGTGAATTAGGTACTTGGGTAGAATTTTTGGCTCCAATAAGAGGGGTAAAGGAAGATTGGGTGATAGTAGGCTTATCAGATGGAATCCCAAAATTGAAAAAGGTGGGAGAAGCGGATGTCTCACCTAGGGGATGCTTAGATTATGTGCTTGGGGAGTCCTTCATACCGGGTCTTCCTGATAAGTCTAAATGAGACTAGCTGCCCAGGTAACACTAACCTCCTTATCTAAGAAAAGTACCACACCTTCCTTTAAAAGACTTATAGAATGCCAGAAGTGGTCCTTATTAGGGGAAGTCCATTCTAAAAACCCTATAAAAGCTGTATAGCCAGGTTGAAGGATCTCTTACCTCCTAATGAGCTTCTCAAACCTAAGGTTCACTTGCTCGTTTATAGTTTCATACTTGCAGGGACTCTCAAATCCAAAGGATAGATTGAAGGTGGTAGAATCTAAATGGGTAGAGGATGGTTTGGGCACCTCAACTTAGGGAGCCTTGAAGGACAGTTTCTTACGCTAAGCAAATGGAGGTGCAGGCTTAGCTAGATGGCCCGTGAAAATGAACTCCTTTATATTGGTAGCAGCTTCTACCATGGTTGCTGGAATGGGAGGAGGGGGAACTTCCCAAGCTTATATCCCTTCTTATTCTATAAAGAAGTATTCAGAGTCACCTCCTTTAGCCCCTTCCGTAAAACTATAGAGGGCATAATACATGGGCATGTCTGGGGAATGATAAGTGAGGAACTTTATCACTTCCTTTTGAGTCTAGAGGCATAGTCTCCTGGAATTGAAGTCTCGAATAGGAATAAGAATATCCATATGGAGGCTGGGACAATGCGTGCTCCCAGGAAGCTTATCCACTAGATATTTGCATCAATTCGCGGACTCTTTAGTTAACACTGTGACACAGAGGAGACGAATATTAGGATGCAGTTAAAATTTGATAAGGCAAACAAATTGAGGAAATACTTACATGATAGGGCCTGCAATGCCTTAACTAGAGTAGGAGACCAGTCTGACTGGAATAGCAAGTGGCTATCTAACAACCTAGACTGGTCATATTGGACCCTCTACTCCAGGATGACCCTTAAGTAGAGTAATTGATTCTCCATAAGCTCTTTACTTTCCTTTAGGTTGGTGGGCCAATCAGGGGCATTTAACTCCACTCCCTTCTTAGGATGTTGGAGATCCCTATTAAATTCGAATCCAGCCTTTGGATGGCTCCCCTCTAGGATAAAATTAATGAAGGAAAAACCTCTTTCCAAGGCTTTATATTGTTCGATTTGCCCATGAATAATCCTCTCTTGTTACATAGGACAGACATGTACATTCTGAGAATATCTGTTACTAGATAGATCCGGAAGAACATCTGGAACATGGAAGCTCTAACGTCCGGGTATCCCAAAACATAGCATAACACTTTAAAATAGTGTATATCCTAGATGGTGTTGGGAGTTATCATCAGGGGGTTCAATTTAAACCTCCTGAAGTAGTCCACAAAAAAGGGTGATAGAGGGAATAACAACCCGCTCCTAAGCTATTCCAAGAAGATGATATAATGACCATTATCCTGAGGCAACTCCTTGCCACCTATGGGAGTGTACAATCTATTATCTGTAGTGGGTGTGGCTAAGGCATAGGGAGGCTGGTGGAGAGTGTTGGTGTGATTACCTTTGAAAAAACCCCATTCATCATTCGAAATAGGGGCTAAATCTTGCAAATATTGTAAAGGACAGTCCTATAATCTCCGTTCCTTGAAAAGAGTCCCTGGCAGGAGGGGCTTTCCTACTCTTTTTAGTGGTTTCCAAATCTGCCACTTTAGTCTCCACTAACTCTATGATTATGGCCTCCACATCTGTGCTTCTCTTTTTAGAAGTAGCCTTTCCTTTCTTGGTTTGCTAATCAGTAACATTTCAGGGTTGGTTGGAAGCCATTGTTTAAGCAAATATTGAAAGTTTGAAGTACAAAGGTAAAGAAGAATGAGTTCTAGAAAAATTTTGGCAGAGTAACAAAAAGGTAAGCAAGATGAAGAAGGCTAAGGAAGAAAAAATGGGGTATTTATAGGCCAAAGGGAAACATAATGAGGAGACACCTGTCCACAAGTGACTCATCCCCATCCTCCAAACCAATCAGGAAGGCAGATTTTAAATAGAAAATAAATTATAATGATTATTATGAGTAACTTTGCTCAGGGAAGCGGAAATAGCTACGGTGCAGTTAATTGGAGAAACGTTCCTTGAAGATACATAACATATCAGAGAAGTGATTGGAAATACCTCAAAGGAGACAGTCTTGGTGGAGCATTGGAAACACTTAGTCCGATAAGCGGATAACCTTACATGCAGCAACAGATATCTCAAGTGGACCTACCATTGCCTTGAATGCTCCGGATCACTCCCTAGGAATAGGAGGGCAACTGATAAGGGTTCAAAATTTCTAATTATCTAAAGGAGCCAGGTCTTGGTCATTAGGAAGGCCCAACTCGGGAGTAAGGCCCTGGCTTGTCAAGCAACGAGTGCTCCAGAGGAGTAAGGGGGTCCTCGAATTAGATAGGCCCAGACTACATCTCTAAATAAAGGATATTGAACCACCCTTTGTATGGTGTTATAGGTAGTATGGCCTGAAGAAAATGACAAACCGTCCCGATCAAATAGTACAACAGTACAAGTGTGCGCGCCCCCTGACACTGCTCGCGTTCACCAGCGCCTCGTCCCCTCTGCCTGTAACCACCTCAAGGTACATTCAGAATACTAACAAAAGAAGAAGTTATAAGCGGTGGACTAATCAACACCTACCACATCGAAGCCAGTACAGCTCCATCTAATCCAACGGTATCCTTGCTCACCAAGGAATCATCACAGTCATTCAATCTAAAATGGATCCGTACCAGGGATCCCTATATAAAGCCCTCCACGCTCAAGACTCAAGTATGTTTTAAAACTTCTTCTTCTTCTTTTCCCTTAACTCTTGAGCACCACACTTGAGGGCTTCTCTCAGTAACCAAGAATTAACTTGATCGTCGGAGGGCTAGCCTGGCCCTCTAACAAGCTTTCTTTGAGTGTAGGCCAGAAAATACCGAGCCCATTATAGTTTGATCAAATCTGCCTTGAAAATTCATTATTATTGATCATCATCATCATCATCATCATTATTATTATGTACTATAATAAGATCACCACTTCCTAAAAGACAAGTGGGAGAAATAAAATATATTGTATCAAAAACAAGTATCACTTGCAAAAGTTTGAACCTTTAAGAACTTCATGGCTTCTCAAATAGGTTTTTTATTTACCTTCAAAAGATAAGTAAACTTATTTGTTAAGTTTAGGACTCATAAAATTAGTATCATTTGTGGAAAATAATTGAATCTTTTTCCGATTTCAAATTTCATTTATTATATTCCTTTAAGGATAGTCATGCTAGCTTTAACTTAAAGAAATATGAGAAGATGCCTAGGCTAGATTTACAAACATCCCAACCTCTAGTAATCTCATTAATAATGTCTCGTAATAGGTACTACCCACTAATACCTCCATTAATTTCTACCTAACCTCATCCCTCCAAATCATTACAAAATTTATGAGACAAACCCAATAGTCAAATGCCTTACCACATCAGCTAATCTAGCCTCCATAATGGTTCCTTTAGAGCTTCAAAGCAAAATATTCCCCAAACACCAAAATAATCTTGAGAAGGCTAGTTAGAAAAATTTTATTTAATACTCCCCCAGGAGAAGTGTGAGGAGAAGCAAAGTAGAGAAATATGGGGAGATTACAATTTGTAATCTAAGTCATTTAAAGAGCTAATGTTTCCCAGAATAAAGAAGAAGGGGTGATGTTCGAAGGAGGCAAAAATGCACAAGAGTAAGTAGAAGGAAATTAAATAAGGAAAACGTCAGGTGGAGGGTACTAAAACTATTGTTGGTCGGGAGAAAGGTAGACATAATCGCTCTCAAAGAGAGCTAATTGAAAGAAAAGCATCCCAAATGGCTAAATCTCAAGGAAGAGAGGATACGGGGAAAAGGTGTCAAGCTAGAATCCTCAGGATGTTAAGGAGCCAGTAAGAAAGTACATGACAAAGTTTGCATAAAAGTAAAAAGCTCCCTATAACAAAGACATTATTTTTTCATTTAAATCTGCTTTTACCAAGAGGATTAAAAATTTTTAGACGTTGGAAAAGTTTAAAAGGCCCCAAATAATATAATATGATGGCTTCACAAATTGAAAGATTCATATTCTAAACTATAAACAAGTGGTGGAGTTGCAAATAAACCAAGATGAAGTGTTGTTTATGGCCCTTAGAGGATCATTAGTTAGGGGCAACCACCAGGTGGTATGACAAATTAGTAGAATGGCATCTATTATTTTAAAGAGTTAGTAGAGAGCTTTATAAGGCATTTTGTGGTTAGCTTACCTGTTAAGATGCAAACACAGGCTTTGAAAGAGGTCAAAAAGGGTGCAAATGGGATGTTGAGAGATTTTTCTTGCTCGATTAAATATATAAGCCTTAAAATTATTTATCCAGGTTAAGCCAAGGTTGTGGAAACTTTACACAAGAGCACTTCACATATATATTTATATTAAAGTCATGTTCAAAAAACTCAGTCACACTCAAGAAAAAGCAATGACTCTTTCTTAAAAATATATCAAGCAAGATGATGCCTTTTGGGTCAATCAATACGTCTATAAATGAAAAGGTGATGAAGTAGTTTCATCTTTGAAGAAGCTGAGGAAGATTGAACAGAGAATGTCTCATGCAGGAGGGAGCTCTTAGCCTAAAGCAAAGGTACTAACAAAAAAGTGTTATGATGCCTTAGAGTAAATCCCTTTTAACATGAAAATTAAAGTGGTCTTTACCTCATTTCATGACCAACCGATCTAACAAAGGCCAAAACCCTTAAAGAGGGACCTTAAGAAGAGGACAAAATAAAATTTTACATGTTTCTTAATACACATAGCCATATCATGGATACTTGTAGGCATTTAATAGAGCATATAAAAAAGTTGATAAATTAAGTCTATCTGAGAGGGTTCATCAAGAAGTAGGGAGACAAGGAAAAACCATAGTTAATGATAGTTAGGTAGGGAACATTACTTATCTCACTTGCGAACTACAAGAAATCTTAACAAGTGGAAACAAAGCAAAAGCCACAACTTGCATATAAGAAACTTTAGAATTTATCTACTTTAATAGCACAAAGTAGTGGGTCAGAGAAGCAGACATTGAAAGGCCTTCTTGAGCATACCCTATTATGATTTAAGCAGTAACAGTAAATTTTGTTGTTCATAAAATACTACTAGATTATAGGAATACTATGAATCTCCTCTATCTCAAAGCTTTTTTTTTAAAAAAAAAAAAAGGGCTTGAAACCACTGACTAATCTAGTAAAGACTCTAGATAAGACTGAAATACTAATAACATGTTACATAAAACTACCATTCACTATAGGGGTAGCACCAAGATGTGTCATAGTACTGGTTTTATTTTTAGTTGTAAAAATTACCAAGGCTTATAATGTTCTCTTTGAGAGGCGTCTCTTACAGGACTTAGATAATGAAATCAGTATTGGCACATGCAGACTCACAATTGCTTTGCTAGGCAAAACATAGCTCTACATTTATAGGACCTTAAGGCCAAAGAAGAGATGGAGTACACATAAAAGAGAAAAAGTGTGGTTCATGTCGAACAGAGGAGGTATGCATGATTGAAGGGGTAGAAGAGCAAAAAGAATGATAAAATAGAGAAAAAAAAAGCAGTTGGAGAGCTTTAGTATAGATGAAGCAAACCTAAAAAATGTTTAAAGTGAAAGCCTCATTGTCCACCTGAGAGAGTAAAGAGGCAAAGAAGGTCCTCACCTAGAATAAAGGAACTTTTTCTTAGAATCTTAGAGATGTTGGGGATTAGTTAAGAAGTGATCACCTATAAGCTTAATATGCATCTTTCTTTTAAACTAATCAAGCAGAAGAAGAGGTGTTTTGGGGTGGAGAGATAAACAATTATTGATGATGAAATGGACAAGCTAATAGCTTCAAGGTTCATTAAGGAGATGCATTATTTAAAGAGACTAACGAACTTAGTTCATTACAAAGGTGCAGTACCCAAGTGGCTAGCGAACTTAGTTTTATTGAAAAAGGAAAATAGTAACAATTTGAACAAAGCCTGTCCAAAAGACTCGTATCCTATTAATAAGGTTATAGAGTGCACTTTTAGGTACAAGTATTTATTATCTTTAGATGCTAAACAGGGATATCATCAAATTAAAATGCATCATAAAGTTGAAGAAAAGACCAATTTTATCACTAAAAAAAAGGCATATACTATTACACCTCAACGCCCCTTTATATCAAGAATGCTAGAGCCACATGAAAAGGGTTTGTCAATAAGATTTTCAAATGTCAGTTGAGGAAAAATTAAAAGGCCTATATAATGACATGATAGTCAAAATTAAAAGCTTCGAGTTGTACATCAAGAACTTGGAAGAGGTTTTTATAGTGATGAATCAACATGAGATGAAACTTAACCTAGAGCAATGTGTATTCTTTGTTCGAGGAAGAAGGTTCTTATATTACCAAGTCAGAAAAAAAGAGGAATTGAACTAAATCTAGATAAGGTGCAATCCATGCTTAACATGAACCTTCGAAAGAATGTGAAAAGTATAGAGGCTGATAGGAAGACTAGTGACCTTAAATAAGTTTATGTGTAAATTTGTTGTGAAGTACTTATTGTTCTTCAGAAATGTCACACCCTATTTCTGAAGTACGACAATCTTAGGGCGAGGATTCGTATAAAACTATTGTAAATCTGTAGAATCCTGAATAATAATACATGTATTCCTATTATCCAAATTTGCTCGAATATGCATACTCTGAAAAATAATTCATAAAATTTCAACTAAAAATTTTACAGAGTTCTGTTTGTAAGTAGAAAAATGCCCGCTATGACAAATGAAACAGAACATCTCTACAAATCATCCCAAACTCAATCTTACCATCAATTACCCTTCCTAGGTCTTTTATCTAACCAACACAAGGCAAAACAAGTGTGTGTGTGTGTGTATATATATATATATATATATATAATCATCAAGTATTATGGAGCATCATGGAGCATCTAGATATGCATAAATATATACAACGCAAATCAAAAGATAATATTTACTTCGCTTTTTAAATAGTGAGGAAGCTCAAGAAGCTCTCTCCTCCCTATGATGATTCTCCTCTAATCTATTATCTGAAATCATCAAAATAAATAGATGGGAGATTTCATTTCGGCAAGTTTATGAAATATACTTGCACTAAAGGTTATAGAATAATAATAATGAAAAAGCATAATGGTCAATAAGCATGCTAAACAAAATATCAAATATTATTAGAAAAGATAACAATAGAATTATATAAGACAAAACTAAATAAAATAATAGAATAAAAAAGCACTCAAAGAAAAGATGGATGGAAGTCTCACCAAACTTACCAAAAAAAGTGACAGTTATTGTCATCAAGACTGTAAAAATCACCTGAGAAAAGAAAGTCCTTAGTTCTATACCATTGTTCACAAGAAGCTAACAAAATAAGTCCACTTTTAGAGGAATGTAGGCACACCAAAGTGACAAAAAAAGGGCTTGTCAGTATGAATTGCATTTATTAAAATTGAATATAAAAAAGTGTGAAAAATAAAATTCATGGCATTAGGGCACAACAAGACCATATGGTCTATTGCATCATGATGAGGACCATTTTGTTATAAGAGAAATAACAGCTTGAGAAGGCACACTTCTCAGTCATAAGAGGTCAATCCTAAGTTATCTACCAACACCAAAGTTCATCATCCTAATAGCCCATTTCATAATAAACTCTACTCCCACACCAAAGATCTAACCAAAAGAAAATGGAATCACCTTTACCAATAAAAAAATTAACATTCTTCTAAGTGGCTTGAGAATATACGTCATCAACACACACCAAATCAAAATACCATTCTAAATAAAAGAGAAATATGGATTGGTTTTGATAAGCAGGAAATCGATTCAAAACTGTCCATATTTATTGAAAATGAATTGCTTCTAAAGAGAATTAGAATCATCACCAATGTGTCATAACTACTTAAAGACTAAAGCTCTATTATGAAGTACGATATCAATAATTACTTAACCTCTAGAAATTTTGGGAACCATTAATTTTCTCCAACTAATATGATGCATGTTATTCTTAAGATTACCCTTAAACCAAAAGAAAGATCTTATATGCTTGTTAATCAAACTAGTAACAGTCTTTATGACTTTAAAAACTGATATATAGTAAAGTAGGGATAAAATAAATGGTTTCCTTAATAAGAGATAGACGCCCAGCTTACTATAACATCCTAACCTTCCAAATGCAAGCTTAGTTTTATTTTTTTTTTCAATTATTGGATCCTAAATAGCTACCTTATTGGGCGAAGAACAAAACAGTAAACCTAAATATGTGAATGATAGCTTAGTAGTTCTATAAAAAATGGAAATAGATATAGAGTCAATAATCAAACCATCACATTTGATCCTTATAATGGAGCTTTTATAGAAGATCATCACCAAACTAGAAGCAATATAGAAGAAATGAGGCATTATCACTAGGCTTCACCATTTAGAGATGATAGAGGAGGAGAATGTAAGCATGTCATCTACAAATTGCATATGAGAAACTATGATTATAGAGCAACATAGCTAAAAACCTGAAAATAGACATTGTTACACAATGTTGTCAATCAAAATAGAGAGATGCTCAACAAAAATTATGAACAAAAAAGTCATAAAAGGGCATCCCTACTTTAAACCACTAAAGAACTAAAATTCAGTAAAAAGAGTTCCATTAACAATGACCGAAGCTTTAGAACTAGCTAAGCACTCAAGAATCTAACCACACCATTTTCTTTACCAAAAGGAAGGAAATTAAGAGCCCAAAGTAAATACCTCCATATTACTGAATCAAATGCTTTTTCAAAATCAAATTTGAAAAGATCATAAGGATAATTTGATTTCTTATAAACATGAATAATTTCATTAGCCACTAAAAAGTTGTCTAGAATTTACCCACCTCCAATAAATTAAGATTGATTAGGACTAATGATAGCATCCATGACCTTTTTAATTCTGTTGGCCAAAAGCTTTGCAATGATCTTGTATAAACCATGAGATAGGCCGAAAGTCTTCAACACAATTGACTTCAACTTTCTTAACAACATGAGATATGAAAGAGCATTTGATTTCCTTAGATAGGTTCCCATTGATATTGAAATAATTGAATAGAGCCATAATATCATGTTGAATAAAGTTCCATGAACATTTATAGAAATTAAAATTAACCTTGTCTGGTCTACGGGCTTTAGAAGACCTGTAAGACTAGCCTATTGCCTTCACTTCTTCTAGGGAAAAGTGCCTTTCAAGAGAGTTAGCCTATGAGGTAGACATTTCAAAAGGAGGCCTTCAATAATCGCATCGACCTTAGAAGGCTTGTTAAAACATTTAGAGAAATGATCATGAAAGGCATTAGAAATGGAAGCCTAATCATGTAGCATCGAGCCACCAATTGAAATAGAAATAATTGTGTTCCTTCTGTATCAATTAGAGGCTTTAAGAAGAAAATTGAGCAACAATGATTTATGTCTAGTTTGTGGTCAGGAACCTAAGACTTTAATTCATTTATTTCATGATTGTCATGCCTCTAAATAGGTTTGGAACCATTTTCTTTCTTCTTCTTTGATTGATAATTATAATTCTTTAGATTTTTTTATCTTGGTTGCATAAGAATTTGCAGGGTGGTATTGAATTTCCATACCATTCGAAATGGCGAGATATATTTTCGATCATTTTAAGGTGGATGTGGAAATAGAGGTTTAACCTTGTCTTTAAAGGTGAGAATATGCACTTAGGATTTAAGGTTCAATTTCTCCATAACTACTACAAGGAAGTGAAGCAAGATATGAAGAACTTGAATACAACTAACACAATAGATGCTTACAACTACAAGAATATCAACTAGAATCCTTTGCCTTGGGGCTCCATTAAGCTGAACACCAATGGTGCATGTAAAGGCAATCCGAGAAAAGCTGGAGCTAGAGGTTTACTTAGAGATAATCTTGGGAGATGGATGAATGGCTTTACTTAGAGGATTGAAACTTTTACTTCAACCCTAGTAAAGCTTTGGGCTATGAAAATTGACTTGGAGATGGCTTGGAGAATGGGAGTTAGGAATGTTATTCTTGAAAGTGATTCCTTCCTAGTGATCAATTGGTTAAATGGAACGTAGAAACCTCAAGGCCTTCATCATAACCTTGTGGTTGAATGCATTAACTTGTTATCTCGTGATTGGATTATGTAAATAACTCATATTTTTAAAGAAGCAAACATGGCTGAGGACCTTCTTGCGAACTTGGCAGCGCAAGGAAAGAGAGGTTACAAAGAGTACATCTTATGTCCTAAGGAGCTGATTTCTATAATTCAAGAAGACATGGCTAGATTTAGTTGGCCAAGATTGACTAGAGAGTAACCTCTTAGTTTTTTTTAGGGTTTTCCCCTCCTCTTCATAAAAAACAAAAAATTAGAGGCTTTAAGATGGAGGAACTGAGTGTTGCGATTGAAGGGTGAATTTAACGAGCTGCACAGTTGAAGTAAAGAGGGAAAGCAAATCCCTAGGAATAGGAGAATTCAAATTTCAGTTTTTAAAAGTTTTTGAAAACTATAGTTTGCTAAAACTCTTTTAACAAAATTTCGGTTAGGCAATATTTCAAACTCTTTGAAACTTTGTCCTAACCTCGGGTTTGAGTAAAAACATTTTGTCAAAACTCTTTTAACAAAATCATTTGAAATTTTCAAACACTTTGAAAATCAATTCTATGTCAAAACTCTTTTAACATAGAGGGTTTAGTCATTTATCAAACTCTTTGATAAATGCCTAAACCTATGAAAGGATCCAATACTTCAACCATGGATAATTTCACCAATCGTATGCAAAACAAAAGTTGAACAAAGAAAGGTTAGAAGTAAAAATACCTCTCGCCCTTCTTCATTAAGCTCCTCATGTGCGAAGCCTCTAGCTTGAAACATACATAGCTTTTCCCAAAAGCTTATTCTCTAATTCTCTTCAAGAAACTTCAATCTCCTCTATTTGGTTACCCAAATATTTGATCCTTACTCCTTTACTTAAGAATTTGAGACTTGAGGATTGGCTTTGGACTTGAATGCTTCTCCACAATCCTTTCTCAAAGGTTAATTGAATATGAGTTTGCATTTGAAGAACTCTTTTTCAAAACAAACTTTCTCTCTTAATTTTGTGTGAATTTGAAGCTTTATCTCTTTAACTCTTAGAGATCTTCTCTCTCTAACCCAACGAAGAAGATGATGAATAGTTCCAACATATCTTCTATGTGTTGAGTGTGTTAGGCAAAAGAGGAAGCCATCCCTTTTATACCCCATAACTTCTCCAACAACCTTTCCTTAAATTAAGGAAACAAGTTGGGAAACATGGTTACTTGTTCTAGTTGAGACTTGACTAAATGATTAATCAAGTAGTCAACTAAATTAAGCATATAATTAGTAGGAATCACCTTTAAACATTAATTATTCACATCTCATGTGGATTAAGATAACATCTCATGTTAAGCTTAATTATTTTTTGTTTGTCTAAAACCATTTCAATTAGTCTTACCCATTTGTATCTCATACAAACTAAGAAATAATTGAAATTTTCCTTTTGTGAATTAAACATCAATACATGCTAGCCTCTTTGTAAATTTATTACATGTTTAATTTAACCATCATTAACAATTAATTAAACTCTTTAATTAATCATTAATATGATTCATACATGCTAATGGAAATTACTATATGGTATGTGACTTACTAGGTTCATGTTCTAATTAGCAATGGGATAAAGAAAATTGTTTTCTTCCCACCAAATGAGTTAACCTAATTCCACACTTATCCCTATAAGTCATGGGTGATGTCTAGCATAATACATCACGACTACCTAATTAGAAAACAAATGTTGGTTATCATATCCTTGACATTAGCATGGACCTCTTGATCATAATTACTGTGCACTCGAATCCCTTTATTACAGATTCTC
>CAOJBK015737780.1:0-10292 GCA_948294925.1 Codiaeum variegatum | reverse complement strand
TTTTAATATAATGTTTTTATAAATTTTATTACATGTTTATATTATTTTTATTATTAATATAATTATTAGTAACGTAATTATTATATTAAATATTCACTATTTATTACGTCATTTATATCTTTATTTGTTATATTTAGTGACGGAAATTTTGTCATAAATGCATTTTTTCGTCGCTAATGTGTCGTTATTTATGAAAAATTACTGACGCAATACTGACCCATTACTGACGCATTACTGACGCGATAATTGGGTCAGTAAATTACTGACGTAATTTTTTCGACAGTAATGCGTCAGTAATAAATTAAGTTATTACTGTCGCCAAATAGTGAAATACTGACGCGAAATTTGCGTCAGTATTTCACTGTTCGGCATCAGAAACTCGCGTTACTGACATCGTTACTGACGCAAATATTGCGACAGTAATTCCAGTTTTTTTTGTAGTGTTGGTGCCTGTCTAAGGAGAGTTAGAAAAATAAAAAGACCTCACCCCAAAGGGGAAGTAGGCTCAGTGAGATCTCACCCCAAAAGGTAAGTAGGCTCAGTGAGACCTTGCCCCAAAAAAGGAAGTAGGCTCAACGAGACCTCGCCTAAAAAGGGGAACAAGTTGAAGAGACATCGAACTCTCTAGAGTCTAACAGAATGAACACCACGTGTCGATGATTGAGGCTATGTGGAAAATTTCCTGCTCCAAATTCAAAAATATTAGGCGGATGGGTCGACCTCGACCATAATCTCAGTCAAATCATTTACCCTTAGTCTTTGACTATGGATCTATTGGGAGGACATGTGATAACCTCGGCCTTTAACTAGACGATCACAAGCCATGATAGTGGCTTAGCTGGCATTGCCTGGGGCTCGAGCCTCGGGGTCAAGGCATGTTGCCTTTAATATACTAGTCAATTAGGTCACTATCTCAGTCTGAAGGATGATCTAGGGCTCGACCCCTGGCCGTTACCGAAAGGATAAACATGCTAAGAGATAACTCATAATATCTCGCCCACATCCTTAAAATCACGAGATGCTGACCCACTATCCTATCTAGTAGGATTTGATAGTTATCTTTACGGGTATATAAGCTAACCCATACTATCGGAAATAGGTGAATGATTCTATTCTCTCTCTTATTTCTACTCATTCTCTCTCAACTATACCCTACTGACTAAAGCATCGAAGTAGCCTTTTAGGCTACCGACCTAGACCCCTCTGAATTGTTTTATAAATTTATGGGATAATTTACAGTTTACTTAGTACAGATCGACGGACTCGATTTCATCACTACTCATTACATTTAACAGAATAGCTAACATACTAACACATGTATAATGTATATATTGCCACATGATACCATTAGTAATGAGACACTTGTCAATTGAAAGCTCTCAATAACTACTTTTATTGCCAATTCGTGTTGAGTATTGATAATTATATAGAGACAGAAGGACCTTATTATTAATGGAACCAAAATACAAAAAAAATAATACGACATTCCTTAAATTCAAAACACTAATAAATTTAGTTAAAATTTAAAGATTAATTAGTTATTTCTCCTATTAGATATCTAAGTACAACTAGTAGTTTTTTCATTTAATTTTAATCCTGATTTTTTATGATTATTCTATTATTTGAAATATCATAAAATCTTTACATTTATTTTTCTTTTTTTAATTTAGTCTCAATAAGAAAAATCTGTCTTTTTAGCTATGATTTTTTTTTTTTTAATTTTATGCGTTTGTTTTTCTTTTCATAGGATTTTAAATGAAAGAGTTCATGACCCCTCCCTTAAAGAAAAAAAAAATTGGAACAAGATAGACCAATCCTCAGAGAGTCAAGGTTGGAGACTTACCATGAAAATTTTAGAACAAAACTAGAGACTCCTTTGAGAGCCAAGAAAAGGCTAAAACCGGAAACTAGTCCTCTCAAAATCTGAAAGCTCAAAACAAAAATACGAAGTTTCCAACGAGTCTTTCAAGTCTTTTAAGAAGCAAGAGCAAGTTTATTTGCACTTTAAAGTGAAAAGTGTCCAAAATTAGAATCCCATATTAGTGGGAGAAAGAAACATCAAACAGCATAAATAGTAAGGAAGAATCAAACCAAATTGACTTAAACCTTTTTGCATAGTTATTAAATTTGGTCCGAACGTCCATCTGGTCTATAGATTGGGTTAACAGGTTAATGGTTCAACCTTCAGATCAATGGTTAAACTAGTGGATCAATAGAGTTAATAAATTTTTATTTATTTATTATTTTTATTTAAAAATTAAAAAAAAATATGACTAATTAAACTTTCATCCAAAATTTAAAAAAATAAAAGAAAATTAATAAATTAAATTTAGTTTCTATTTCTAGTTATGTTAAAAAACCAAAATTATATTTTATAAATTAAAAAAAATATATACAAATGCATAAATAAATTCATAAATCTTAATATTTTCATAAAATATTAAAAGAGGATAAAAAAAATCTCAATCTCAATATTATATAAATAATTTTTTACTCTATATATCAGGTTATCAATTGGGTCAACTAGGTCACCAAGTTGACCCACTGAATTAGCTGGAGTTTTATGAGTCCATTGTCAATCAGATCTGAAATGAAACTCAGACCAGTTAAGCTATCGATTCTCAGGATTAGGAGTGTAATCGAGCCGAGTCGAACTCAAGTATTGGACTACTTGAGCTCGAGCTCGGTCTCAATTATCGAACTCGAGCCGAGTTTTGAGTAGCTCAAACTTGAGCTGAAGCTTAAGTAAGCAAGAGAATAATTGAGTCAAAATTAGTCAACACAATGTCAAGCTCGACTCGGTTACTTAAATTTTCAAAAAACTCGAGCTCGACTCGACTCGAGCTCGATTGCTTACATTTTCAAAGAAACTCAAGTTCAACTCGAACTCAACTCATTAAAATATAAATATTAATAACATATAAATGGTAAAATCATAAATATAAAGAAGCTCTATTAGGCTATCGAGTTGAGTAATACAGAGCTCGAATTTGACTCGATTAACTACTCGAGTAGCTCGAGCTCGACTCAATTAAAGCGAGTCGATTTTGAGTAATTTTCAAATCAATCTCAAATAACTCACGAGTAGAGTTGACTCAGTTACACCCTTACTCAGGGTCACTGGATTGACCTATCGGATTAGACCAGGTTTGATAACAATGCCATTTTGGTGGAGGTGATCCAACATATGAAGTCCAATTAGATATTATGAAGATATAAAAATCTGGGTGGTGCAAGAAGCCCGACACTCAAGTTAAAGGAAGTCCAACCTTGTGAAGTCAGTGGATCTCGAAAATTATAGTAGAAGTTAAGGAAAATATGAATATGTTATTTAGAAGATCCAACTCGTTGAATGATAATAAAGCTGATTTGTATACCAAAATTAAATTTCATTAAAAAAAATTAAACGTTAAATATAAATGGACTGACTCCACCTGCCTAATTTTTAGTTTCGATCTTTAAAAATAATTGTCCAACAAGCACAAAGAATCAAATACTCTACTCTCTACCCTATATTAAGTGCTGGATTTAATACTATTTAATTATATATAAATGTTTAAACTCTACACATAAGTCCAAAAAACACAACCATATAAAAGGAACACTAAACACACTTAATTACTCATTAAACTCACTCAAATTTATTGAATTTTTCTTTGCATCTCTTTTTCTTTTAAAAATGTGCAGCAAATTTTTAATTTTTTCCATGTTCATGCTCCTTGCTAATGCTATATTTAACCACTTTAGCTCCTCAAAACCATTTTGGAAACATAATGGTGTTTGATGATCCTATTACTCTTGACAACAACTTTCACTCACCCCCCATTGGTACAAGGCATATATACTTACGATAGTAAGACCATTTTCAGTTCTTGGCTTGCCTTTACATTTTACCTTAATATTACTGACCACCATGGTACTATAAATTTCAGGGGAGCTGATCCGATTATGGTGAAAAGTAGAGATATTTCGATTGTTGGAGGTACTGGCGATTTTTTTATTCATAGAGGAATTGCTTCTATTATGACTGATGCTTTTGAAACTTTGTATTTCAGACTCCGTGTAGATATTAAATTTTACGAGTGTTGGTAAAATTTCAAGTGTTTGTAATAATATTACCAAAGAATGAAGTAATTTTACTTGTTTAATTTCTACAAGGCCGTCCATTGAATTTTGGAAATCACCTGATTTTGGTTTTGTCAAGGCGAATTCAACAAATCCCATAATGAACTAGAGGCTTCTATTCCATAAACATAACAAAATTTAAATACTACAAAATGAGCCTTGAAAAACAAAAATGAATTCCTATAATGAACTTGCCTCTTTTTCCTGGCAGCAACTAGAACAAGAAAAATGAAAATGGTCAATATGAGCCAAACTTCTCTCTCTCATTTCCATGGTGCTGATCGTCAACATTCAACAAATCTCGTAAGCACAAGCTTGAAATTATTCTGTTCGCTTTTTGTACAGCCTTCGGTAAATTTTTGCACCTTCAAATTCAGCATGGATTTCTCTTTCAGTCCTTATTCCCATTGGATTATTCAATAGCCATCCATCATTGTCACACAACATGCTTGTGCCTGTTTCATCAATGTGGTGAAGCAAATCTGATTCTGCGTCAAATTGATTCCGCATGTCCAGAGCCACCTCAAGTACATCAGACTGCATGAAAACCTGTTCATGCACGAGCCAAGCACGTTATTTCGACTAGAAAGGTGAAGAGGGGAGAAGAAACGCCTCCTTTCTAAAATAAAGAATATTTAGAGCTCATACCTTTCCTCCAGGCACTAAATTGCTGATTATACAGTCGACTAATGGCTTCTGCAAAACTCTTCGCTTATGATTCCTTTTCTTGAAATGAGGGTCTGGGCACTGCATATAGATTTTGAGGATTATTAACTGTTTTAGTTTTAGAAACATGCTGAACTTTATTAAATAATCCATGTTAACAACTGCACTTGCCAAAATTGAAACAAATGTCAACGGTCCTGGGTACTCGAGCACTAATTTACGGAAGGAAATTGTAGCATTTGCAAAGAGGAAATGTCTGCAGTAAAGCAAATTTACCATTATTCAGTCAGATAATAAAATCTAGTTAGTTTTTCTTCCTCAGACTCAGACAAGAAAAAACTTGGTATTAAAGCCTTACATGTTATCCAGAGCCAGCTCTTTTACCCAGTACTGAGCACGCTTGACCAGCTACATCAAGAAGACAGGACAACATAAGACAAAGAAATAAACATTTGAAGTTGAAGTGAAGATTAACAAAGTATATATGAATTCACTTGACCAGAAGAATTCTGGAGTCACCCAAGGAGTTCATTCCCGTACTTTCTGTCGTATTTCAATTCCCAAATAATTTCCCGCATCTGGTTTCCTTTTTGCGAGCCATATGAGAAACCTGCCACTTCCTGAAAATTTGATCGATTTGTCATCTAGGCAAATAGTTAAAATAAACCTGTCTTCCTTTCTTATCTCTATTAGTAATAAAAACAACAATCACAATAAGAAAGTTAATTTGAAAGGTAATAAATACAGATATTATAGCAAATTTTGAAAGTCCGGACTTATAATAAGAGCAAATGTCGACAAATTTGCTCTATATAGCGTTTGAATGCATATTATTATTTTCAGCACATAATGTTGGAACCAATTGTGTAATAGCAAAAACTTCAGCGCTGCTAACCACAACTACCAAGAATCAAGCCTTCCGAGCAGGTATTTCGTCCGTAATTATTATTGACTGGCATGACACCCAATCTGCTTTCCTATTAATGTAACTTATTTCAAAGCATAATCCCAAGGCCCTAATCCTGTCTGATTTTCGTTTTCTGCACTTCAAGTTTTACGTTCTTATTTTTCAGGTTTAAACTCAAGAAAAGTACCACTTATCTCCATCAAACTAAACTAATTTGCTTTATAAATACCAAAGGTGCCAGTTGAAGAATCAAAATACCAAAAGCGAAAACATTCCTTCTCGGAAAACCTGGCTATAACTTTTTAGTTTGTGAAATAAATCTTTTGCCCTAAAGGTGGACGAAGCATTTCAACCTGGGCTAGTGGAAACAAGCCAATAAAGTATACACCTAATTAGATGTGATGCCATCCAGATAAATTTGTTCCCCAGTTAAAAGATATATATAAACATTGATGCCCATAGCTGAAGTAAATCAAAGAAAAATTATGAATCAACTAATTATCATCACATCCAGTTGTTTTTTGGTAGATGGAGATGGAATTGTCAGAGCTATGTTCCTTTTCGAAGGGCAGTCAAAGTATAATGTTGAACAAGTAGGTGTAAATCCTATCCCAGAAAAAGGTAGATATCGAACAAAAATATTATCAAGGTCCATGAGACATTACTAGTCTAGATATAGAAAGATAATTTGGACAATTAAGGGTACCACATGTTTGACATTAAGTGAAGTACAGAATCAGAAAAACAGGGAGGACAAAACTAATTTTTCACAGCCAGCTTCCTTGGCTTGCCGGACCCTAATCAGGCTTATGCTTCATATAGTTCCATCTCAACAATTTAAAGAAAAGCTAGCTTGAGAATCTCCTGAGAGGCAGAGAGGGTTTAGGCAGCTACTGTAAAATTCCTAAATGGTCAAACATAATTTTTCCACAACGAAGTATGTAATTAAAAAGCTTCACAACTGATGGACAGATTCTTAGTTCTGTTCAATTCTCTACATTATCCATCTTTCAGCCTATTGTGTTCAGCATCCAGCCATATCAATTTCCAAGCATTCTCAGTTTGATTGTCCTTGTTTTTTTTTTTTTCACTAATAACAAAAAAGGAACCTTTCTTAATCCTCATAAGAGGTAATATCAAATTGAGAGTTGCAATGGGAATGCTCACAACCATGAATTGCTAGTAAAATATACATAATAAGAAGCAAATGGTAAAGAAGGAGATACCACTTCCAATATCCACCATGAGTGGCAATGTTGGATCTCTAAAGATTTTCTTCCAATCAGGTACTTGTGCCGGCACCTAGCTACCAAAAATTATCAAGTAAGCAGATCATTTCCTACACTTATATAACCAAAGAACAACTAAAATCAAAATATGCATTTGCTAAACTAAACAATAACATTAGCAATTAATTATATCTTTAAAATACAAAAACTAAAAGCAGCCTCACACTTACAGAAAAAGAAGAACTCAAAGGGTTCACATGTTGCCTGATTCTGACATGACCTAACTCCTGCAATCAAAACAGAAAAAACAAAATAAATTCAGTCCCCAAATGAAAATGCCATAATATAGCTAAGTTAATCTTAAATGGGATTAATTACCCCAGAAATTTTATCAGTAAGGTTAAGGTCGGCATACTCCAAAGCTACCAGGTCTGTGCTTCTCACTTCTTTATCACTGGCAGAGGCATAGACTCCGTTACTATAACAGCGATTTCGATGATAATAAGGCTTTGCAGACCTATTCACGGAAGATGAAAATGGTAATTTCAATACTAGAGATGACAGAGCTTGCATAGCTGCCGCCATGGGCAGCCGATTAGCAGCAGAAGTATTATTCAACTGTGAGGTAATTAAAGAAGAAACCATTTGATTTCAAAGAAAAAAGAAGAAACCATTTTATTTGCAGGATAAAAAGCGTTGTTCTGCCATTTTTTACAGTCGGCCCTAGTTTACTGGGCCAAGATCAAAACTTTGGGCAAAAACGAGGCCCATTAGTACATTAGCTCATGGCCATAGCCATTGATGGAGTGGAGAATAGCTATTGAAGGGGTAGAAAATTACTGGTGATGAGAGATTGAACATAATGCAAGTTCAAAATTTGGGACTTTTTTGCAGTTTCATCACCTCAACTGTGAAAAACAACCGTTGAGCTTTGTGGGTATGGCACTTGCTTTGTCCCAATTCAATATCAAGACCCACTGCTCTTTCTCCTCTTCTTCTTCTTCTTCTTCTTCCATTTCAGCTACCGTCCGCCCTGCTGTAATTCTTCCAGTTAATTACCTTCTTCTCCTTGTGTGTTAGTGCTGTTTTGAATTTATTACTTATGTATGATGAGATGAATTTGATTGTTTCATTCAGGGTTTAGGAAACAACACAGGGGATTATAAAAAATTGGAGGGGACACTCAATGAGTATGAAGTGCCTACAGTTGTTTCCAAGGTGTCAAGATTTGATTGGTTAAGGAATGCTGCTGGTTTAATGGACCCCAATTATTGGCGTGGCACTCTCCAGCCTCGGCCTGTTCTTGATTGGTATGTGAATTGGAATGAGAACTACTTTTTCAAGTGGACAATGCAAATGAATATTTGGATTATAAAGATTAGCCTTTGTTACTTCACTTGTTTGCAGGTATGTGAAGAGGATAGATGAGGCAGTTCACGAGGCGAAGGAGTTGGCTCAGGGTGTTTTTCTTGTGCCCTTTTGTGTTTATTTGTTTATACATGCTTTCTGAGAAAATGTCCCAAAGAATCCATCATAAACGACTAAAGTAGCATAGCTTTTGGCGCTGTAATGAAATGTAACGCAATGTAATCAAATACTTTTTTAGTGTAAATTTACCACTACAGTGTTTCTTTCTTGTTTGGAGAAGTGCACAATCACAAGTTGATCATTTCTTTTTCTAACTTATCTCATAACTTCGCCATCTTTTGTTGCACTTGAGTAGATTCTTTATAAAAGACATGATTATCTTCTTTGAAATGCCTAAAACTAACTGTAAATCTATCTAAAATCTGAATATAGGTGGGACTTTGTCCTTGATTGGTCACTCAGCAGGAGGATGGCTTGCACGTGTGTACATGGAAGAATTTGGGGTATCTGATATCTCCTTGCTATTGACCCTTGGTATTCCCCACTTGTAGGTCATCAGTTTCATATTTTATTAGTGATTCTTGAATTGTTTCGCTTCTATGTCATTTTATTTTCTGAAGTAGATTGTTGACAGAGCTAGTGTATGGATATCCTAAATAATCCAGCTGAAATTTCGATTATCCTAAATTTTTTCAGGCCACCTCCAAGAGGAGTACCAGGGGTTATTGATCAAACAAGGGGTCTTCTTTATTTTGTTGAGGAACATTGTGCAAAAGCTGTTTACACTCCTCAGTTAAAATATGTATGTATTGCAGGGAGGTAAATGCAAATTCAGAAACTTTGTGTGTCCGTTTTCATCTTACTGAGCATGAATTCTTCTCAAATTGGTTTGGCTCCTTACCAATTTTCTGTATTTATTTACATAATTTTATACTTCAAACTTGAATCCAAATATACTGTCATTTCAAACGAACAGGATATCTTTTCATATGTCAAAGAATGTGAACTTTCTTAAAAAAATTCTGATAAATGTAATTTGTAAGCTTCACCATCATACATCACAGTGTCAAAATGTAAAGCTAAAAAGTAATTGCAGGTATATTAAGGGGGCTCGTCTCGTTGGGAACTCAAATGCTGAAGTTGATACTGCAGTTCCTGTGGGAAGCAACCAGCCTAGTGCAGAAGCTGTTCTTGTGAATGATATGAGCAATTCAACCAACTTTCAGGCTCGCTTCATTGGGCAGGGCTATAAGCAGGTAAATTCATTGCATTGGTGTCTAATGAACAATTCATTTTGCAGAAGCTGAACCATGTTTTTACTATGGGAGAACCTGCATTTCTTATAAAGAAATATTGAATTGCGTAGGTTTGCGGACAGGCAGATGTGTGGGGTGATGGGGTGGTGCCTGAGGTATCAGCCCACCTTGAAGGTGCACTCAACATTAGCTTTGATGGAGTCTACCATTCCCCAGTTGGATCAGATGATGAGCTGAGACCTTGGTATGGTTCTCCTGCTGTTGTAGAGAAATGGATACATCTCATCAACTAAAGTTGCTGGACATACTAGAATGGTAAATTGCATTCATAAGACCCAATTAATCAGCAGTTGCACATAAAGGGTTCTTTATACATCTATTTTTTTTAGAAACTTATGTAGAATGGTCGCTTAAAACACTGTATTTATGACCTGTTCCTCATACATTCATTCTTCTAAACAAATTAAAGAAAGTTTTACTGCTGTCTCGTAAAACCCAGGTAATTTCAGCTTGTTACTCAACCCCCAAATGGCATTTCTCTTTTGTCTGCTTGTCATTTCTAACCGCTCTCTCGAGCAAAACCAGTGCACCCTTTCGAGTTCAGACATACACATTGAATAGATAATCTATTGACGAATTTTCTACCTATGCCAGCTTGCTTCATTGGATTGCTTTGACAACAACTGTTAATCCATTTAATCCGACTAAATTATCTTTGACCAATTGGTAGATCTCATATAA
>CAOJBK015737541.1:0-14126 GCA_948294925.1 Codiaeum variegatum | reverse complement strand
CGAAAATTGGCGTCAGTAAATTACTGACGCAATTTTTTGGTCAGTAAATGGTCAATAATTAATTAATTAATTACTGACGCCAAACAGTAATTTATTGACGCCAAAATTGCGTCACTAATTACTGACGCCGAATTTTTCGGGTCAGTATTTTTTTTTCCTGTCAGAGGAAATACCGTCGTAATTTCCGCTTCAGTAAAGCACTGTTTGGCGTCAGTAACTTGAATTATTGACGCCGAAACTGACTTTTACTGACGCCGAAACTGACTTTTACTGACGCTGAAATTGCGTCAGTAAAAGTCAGTTTTTTTGTAGTGTATGAAATTCAGGTTGGCCCTCTTGACGACGACCAGGACCATACCTCTCATGTACCATATCAAGTACAACATCCAAATCAACTTCTCCCATCCTTAGAGCCTAAGGAGGCAACACATATGCCTGAGGAACTGGCATATACCCCTAAGGAAAGTTTCCTCCCTTGCCTCTAGTCTCCTATTCATAGATCCAGGTTGTAATGTAGGATTAGTTCTACAAAAAACTTATTGGTTAGGCCTATTAATATTATTAACATTAACATTATGGCTATTAGAACCGATATGATTATTGATTTTACTAGGTGCAACCTCTTCCCTCTTATGACAAGGTTTGTACCCGCCATCAATGGCTAAATGAAATCCTTAGGAAACTCTCATGGAATTAACAACTTCTTTTTGGGGTACCAATTTTAAGGTGTTTTCCAATTTCAATGTTTGATCCACATTTTTAGAAAGAGATTGTTTTAGATCAACCATAATTTTTCAAAAATTACCAAAAATATTAGAGATTATATTGTTGGCTTATTTTATTGTATTCACTAGCTGAGTAATTGCCACTTGCAGTGAAATTTGTCAAAATTCTGAGAACCAGCATTCTTACCAGTATCTTCGATCAATTTCAAGCTACCATCCCTTGTCTGGTCGATAGGATATTTTTCTCTATTTCAGCTCTGATGAGTCAAAGCTTCTTCAGAATGTTCGTCACCTTTTTCCTCAGGCGTTTTGTTGGTTGACGTTCAAACATCAATTGTTTCTTTATCATTACGTAATTTTGTCATCATGAAACGATGCCAAACTGGGCATACCAAAAAGATTGTTGGTGTTTATTTTTAGACTTGTGGGTGTGCTAGAGGAGAAGTTCCTCAAGTGTATAAAACCTCACTTCTAATCAAATGGTGCGGATTTCCAAACTCCTTTACCATAATTTATTTGGATTTCACGAATATATATTGTAAAAATGAAAATAAGAATTGTAATTAAAGAATGCAAAGATGATTGTATTGATTCACTAGAAAATTATGATTACAGTAAACACTGAGGAAGGCTGAAATAAAGCAATTACAGTAAAAGAAAATTGTGCTTGATGAAGTGCTAAAATTTAAAACTAAAAGTTATGAAGTAAATTGTTGATTGATTATTTTGTTGATAAGTTGATTATTTTTGTGTTATTGAGTTGATTGATGATGACTGTGTGTGTTGGATATATGCCATTATTGCTTTTATACCACTTTCTCAGCCAGAAGATAGAAGATCAGTAGTTACATGAGAAATTAAATGCATAGTTATAGTGCCTTTGTCTGCAAGTCTCTGATTTTGGAATTCTCCAATGACCTGATACTGAGTCATTTGATCATATGGATTTCTTAGTTGGGCCTAATGATTTTTTGGACCATTAAATCCAAAAAGTAAACTCTTTTGGGCCTTCAAATAATTAATTTAACTAATTTATATTTCTAAACTCAAATTTTATTTTTAGGCACAAACACTAAGAAGAAATTGTTTCTTGCTATAATTACTTATGTTAATTCATGCCCGATTGAGCCTACAACTTACAAAGCTGCCATGAAGTCTTCCAAGTGGAAAGCAATTATACAAGCTAAAATGGATGCCTTACAGTCTCAACACACATGGGATCTTGTTCCTTTGCCACCAGACAAGAACATTGTGAATTGTAAGTGGATCTTCAAGTTAAAGAAGAATGTAGATGGGTCAATTTCTAGACATAAGGCAAGGTTGATTGCTAGAGGTTTTTCACAAAAACCTGGAGCAGATTTTGATGAAACTTTCTCTGCTGTAGTAAGGCCTACCACTGTCAGATTTGTTTTGAGTGTTGCAGCTTGGTTTGGATAGGAGATGCATCAATTAGATGTTAAAAATGCCTTTTTAGATGGCATTTTAAAAGAAGAAGTATACATGGCTCAACTTGGTAGTTTTATGGACAATGCTCATCATGAGTTTGTTTACAAACTCAATAAATCTGTATATAGGCTTAAGCAAGCTCCAAGGTCTTAGAATGATAGGTTCACTGGTTTTCTAAATTCCCTGGGATTTCATTCTACAACAGACCCTAGTTTGTTTATTGCCACAATGAATTCTACTTTAGTTTATCTTTTATTATATGTAGATGATATTATAGAAATAGGAGAGAGTTTATATGTTATTCAATTTATTAAGCAGCAACTTCAGCAGAAGTTTGAAATGATAGATAGGCTTCATTATTAATTTTTTTTTTGGGTTTGGAGGTGAAATACTTATCCACTTGAGGTGTTTTTCTATGCTAGACAAAATATGCAAAAGATGTGTTGAAGAGAATAGGAATGGAGGCTTGCAATACACATTTTACTCCTAGTTAGCAAGGGGTTAAGCTGCTTAAAGAAGAAGGTCCTTATCTTATTGATAGTGATATTCATCACTTTAGAAGTTTGGTAGGTTGTCTACAGTATCTTACTTTCACTAAGCCTGACATTGCCTATAGTGTAAATTTTGTGTGTCAATTCATGGAAGCACCTACACAGCATCACATGATTGCAACTAAAATGGTCTTAAGATATGTTCATGGCACTTTGGATGTTGGTATTACTTTTCCTCCTGCCTCACAGAATGCTTCAAAAGTCCTTACCATAAAGGCCTTTTGTGATGTTGTTTGGGGTAGAGATCCCAATGGCAGAAGGTCCACTACAGGTTTTGTAGTATTGGTAAATGATTCTCCTATTTCTTGGTAAAGTAAGAAGCAAAAGTGTATTTCTAGATCAAGTACAGAAGTTGAGTATAGAGCTATGGCAGACACAATTTTTGAGTTGCAATGGCTGAGGCACTTGGTAGTAGATTTAAAACTTGATTTGTCCTAGCCTCTTATCTTATTTTGTGATTAATATTTCTGCCCTCTCTCTTGCTAATAATCCAATTCATCATTCTAGAATAAAACGTGTCGAGACTGATGTCTATTTTACAAGGGAAAAAGTTAAAGAGGGGTCTGTTTCACTGCAATATGTTGCTACACATCAACAGTTGGCTAATTTGTTTCCTAAGTGTTTATGTTCTCCTAACCATTCTATGTTTTGCAACAACTTGATATTAGTTATCTATCATAAAGCTTGGGGGGGGGGGGGGGGGGGGGGGGGGGTGTGTGTGTTTGGCAAAGACTACTGAAAATGAGACTATGCAGTTTAATACTGCATCTAGTGAAGCATCCAGTAATGTAGCTGCAGGAATGGTTGACGATGCATAGTTGCAAATGATTGATGATCAAGCAAGTCAAGCTCAAGTCATTGTCAATTGTAACTGATTAAGTGAAGATGTTAAGTGTTCAAGAAGCTACTACTGAGCTGACAATAGTCAAGAGAGTTAGTTATGCATTGTTGTAAATTAGAAAGAGTTTGTTATGTATCAGAACTTGTAACCATTGTACATTAATTTGAGTTACATCAATAAGATTCTCTCTCTTCTCTTTCTCTCTTTAATTCCCTCTCTCTTCTCTTTCTCTCTCTTTCCTCGAATCTTCTTCTTCCTTCTTCATCTTCAACTTCTTCTTCTTCTTCTTATGAAACGTTATTGGTTCAATTATTGTTATACACTAGTTTTCACTTCATATATAAATTCCAATATACATAAATTAAATGTAAATATAATAAATAAATTAAATATATTTCATAAAAAATAATAAAAAATTTTACTCCAAATTTGGAGTGATACTATTCATCCATACCATTTTTGTGTGGAGTTTTTTGCTCGATTAGAGTACATAAATATCAAAATTCAACACTATTTTGATAGAATGGTATAAGATTGGAGTTGTCCTTAGATTCAAAGTTCATGTCTAAAACCCATATTATGGGTATTGTATTGCTGAATCTGATTCAGCTTGTATGTATATTGTTTTTTAAATTTAAATTGAGCTTGAAACTTTTCAATGAATGATTTTTTTTTTTGCCAAATAATGAATGAAATTTATTATTTGGGTAAAAAGAAAATACATATACGTACGCGTAAACCAGACCAAAGATTAAGGTGTACACTAGCATGACTAACTACAAACTCGTTCATCATATTTTTCTTTTACAAATGACTAAGGGTTGACTAACCACTTGATGGGCGGTTTAGAAAGAATGGAAGAAGTGCAAGTGGAGAGACCTGTGTCATATCACATATCTAAAATGGGTAAATGAGAGAGTGATGGCTTGAATCAACTTGACCTTGTTTTCTCATTAATTTCCAATTTTAGTCAAGATTTGGATTGCTAAGGCTTAATGATTGCTTAGAGTAGGAGATGTACGTTTGGCGCAGAAAAATGAGTGGGAGATGTACCAAGCAAGCACGTGTGCGTGTGAGTAACATGAATCAACCCCCACACTTACGCGTGTGAGCCAAAGTGAAATAGTGAATGTACCGCAAAATTATAAACAGTAGGTCAACTTAACAATGTGTATATTTTACCGACACATCCACCAAGTTAACTTCTTAAACCCATTTGGCTCTTTGGCTTTTCAGACTATAGAAGGTTCTTTCTTTTCCAACGAGAAACCTTTACGAAATAGAAAGACTTATTTCCAATGTTTTTAAAACTGGACGAGTTGTTGAACCGGTTTCATGACTAGATCGCAATCTGACCGGTCATATCGATCCTACATGATGCGTGTGGGTTGGTCACACCGTTAGATAATAATTGCTTTGATTGAGTTAGAACAGCCTGCATAAAGAAAATAAAGGTTAGGAGTGGCCGGACGTGGTGTCCGGCAATAACTCTCCGACGCTCAAGTCAGAAATAGATTTTAGTGAAAAAGCTCTAAAAAATAGAACTTAGTTTAGAGTTTAGGTTGTATGTAAGTATTACATCGTTTCAATTGTTGAGAGTTATATTTATAGGGTGAAAACCCTGTTGAAGAGTGTATCTCTCCATGGGGTTGGTGACACCTGTCTCATGTGGACCTGAACCACCGAAAGCCGAATGAGACAAATCATGTTGAGTGCTTGGGGTTTGGGTAGGACCAGGGTGTCCTGGGGTTCGGCAAGATTCCAAGTAGATGGTTGGGGCCAAACTAGGCTAATGTTGAGCTGTATCAATTGTCCACTTTGAGCGTTAGCACTCAAAGGCTTCAAAGCTCAAAGAGTGCTTAGTTGGGGCGCCTCGGGTTCGGAGATAAGGGCCTTCGATTGGATTGATTAGTTGTCTTCATGTCCTGTCTATGACCTTTCATCAGGCTCGGATGGGACCGTTACACTTCTCCATGTAATGGCGACATTACTGCGGCCTTCCCCTTTTCACCACGCAGAGGGGCGCCTCCGACAGTAATGATGGGCATTAAAGGGCTATGATGAGCATTTAAATTTTCCATCCCCTCAGCTTGTCATGTGTCAGTCATTTTCCTAGGCTCTTAAATGCCTTCGGTTGCCTATAAAAACCCACCTCCTGTGAATTTTTCCTCACATTTTGCTCCCTGCTTTCTTGCTGTTTCTCTGTTCTTCTTCTTACTTGTTTTCTTGCTCTTCTCTTCCTTTTTCTTCTAATCTTCCATGGCACCTCCTCAAAAACAATCCAAGAAGCACTGGCTAGAGGTTGAAAAGCCTCAGAAGCAAAGCAATGCTCAGGACACTGAGTCCTACATAAACAACATAGTCAGGTCTCACATGAAGGGCATCATGTCCATGCTCTTCAAATTTGGCATCTTCTAGGAGAACGTTGATGCCATGTCTAGCCATGTTCATGTGGAGCTCCCTCCCTTGAATGCTAAGATATTCTCCACCACCACTGCAATTGAACTGCCCAAGGGAGATCATGAATATTTCTGGTATTACGACCACTTGTTCCTTATGGTATTTTTGTGAAAAGAAAGTAACTGCCATTGTTGAGACATAGGCAATGGTCGTCACCTGGCTCGAGCAGGGTATGGTATTTAGACCGAAGGTCATCAACCAATTAGGCAGCTCATGCCGTCACTCGAGATTAGCACTGGAATATGAGTAAATTCTTGTGAGCAAATTATTATATTTTGAGTAAATGATTTCAGATGATCCATTTTTTGGTCATTTATAGTTCGGTCTGAGCCTTCTATTTATAGTTCTAACTCAAGAGATATTTCGTTCATAAAAATCCTAAGGCAGTTGCATCCCTTAGTGGGTCATGTCTATCATCCCAAGAGAGGTCCATGTCATAGCTATGATCCATTGATTCTTGAGGTGATATTCAAATGAGTTCGGCCTAAAAATACTTGGTGTAAATAATGTCCCTTGCGTTCTTATGACCAAGATTACTAGAGAAAGAAGGCACCACTTTTTCTTGGTCGAGCCATTTCTCCCTTCCAAAACCATCTTTGACCAATTTCCTAGATCATTGCAAAAGTCTTCTCTCGAGACTCAAAACGTCACTTCTATCACGTGTTTGCTTCTCACTTGGGAAGATAAAATGTCCAATCATTAAATTCACTTTGCTGGCCGTTGTACTACAAAAGAAGTCATTTTTACCATTAGAACACTTCTGGCTTTCCTTGCTTTCTTAAGACTTCTCTTCCCCTATTCTCTGATTCATTCTTTCTTAATTCATTTAAGTAAGTCGGCCTTTGTACATTTAACCCTCCCGGTCATTCTTTCGTTTATATTCAAAATCCTCGAGTGATCTTTTCTTTATCTCTTGTAGGATGTCGAAGAATGTCGCCAAAACAAGTTCATGATGAGGTGGCCAATAACACTGATGGAACCTACTCGATTGAGGTAATAGTTCCCAGTGATCTTGTACTTTTAGTCGGTCCTGTTTACCACCTAATACCAGAGGATCAATATCTCAACACCCTATTCAGTAAAGATGCCCAAGCCAAATTTGAAGGACTAATAATTATTTTTTTCTAGACCTAATTATTTTTTTCTAGACCTAGAACAGCCTTAATTGTGCCTGGCCCAATGTATCGCCCGATTTTGTCGAATGGCATCAATGACTTTCTCCCTACTTTTCTTCTTCTTAGGAAAAGCCAGGCATCGCTCGACTCCTTGACCTTTGTTTAATAAAAATTTTGTTGCATAAGCAAATTTTGTACCTAGCCTTATTATTTTGGTTGGTCCACTGTAATGTCTTTGCGTTTCGATTTGGACCGATGTCAATAACCCTTTATGATGTTGCTTGCTTGACTACGGTACCGATTTTTGGCAAAAACATAAATGCCATCCATTTTGTTGTGAGGTTCCATCCAAACGTTTCGTGGGATTCTTCTCGAAGAGCGTGCCTACGGGCCTTGTGGCCCAGAGGAAATCTTTCGGATTACGTTTTCGGGCATTGCAGATTGTGGTCGGGTTCCCACATTTATGCATCCACATGTGTCTATTGGAGTGCACATTGTGTGTGAGGTGTGTAGAGTCGTCACTTAACCTTTTAGAAAATCAGTTTATATAAGGTGATTAAAAAACCTTTGTTGTAAACTCCATTTTTAGGAAAAGATTATTTTTCTACCCTATTTGGAAAAGGTTGTTCTTTTTGGTACCAAAGGAGGTTTGGGGATTCGTGATTTGAAAACATTTTATAAAAATAGTTTTTGTATCATTTTTAATAATGAACAAACTTTGGCTCGAAAAATCATGTAATTTCAGTTTAAATCGTAGTTTTTGAGTATGCATGAATAGTTATAATGGCATGGATGCATAAACATGTGAATATGACATGGCAATCGCATAAAGTTGGTAAATACAATCAACTTGCAAGGAGTCCTTCCTCTATCTCTCTTCAGGTTCTAGGGAAGATTAGGGGATCTCCCCTCCAATCTTATGATCTGGGAAGATTACACATGCCCCAAAGGTATACATCAAGCAATAACAAGTAATCGTATAAACAGAACAATATAACATAATAACATTCGAACAGATTGAATAAAACATGAACAAATAAATAAAATAAAGGGAAAAAATGGTTTTTGGAGTTGAAGCCATGAAAGGCTTGCCGGCGTATCCCGTTGAATAAGAATCAAATCCCATAACATTCTTCCTTCTCGCGAAGGGGTTGTTCTGGTAACAAATGGTGGTTTGACTGTTCAGTAGCTAATTGATTTTAGTTTTATAAAAATAATTAACCGAATAGGTTTTTAATCAATTCTGAAACTTGATTAAAGAAAATTGATTTTAAGTGTGTTTATACCTAAATTGGTTTTAAGGGTTTACTGGATTTTAATTATGAAAAAAGTATTCATAATCAGTTGCCTTAAATCAGAATTAAAGGGCTTAAATAATTGTTCTAAAAAACTTGCCTTGAGTTTGAATTAAAGGGCTTAAAATAGTTATTGATTGAAAGAAAGGATTATACTATATCGTATTTACCTTTTTGTGGGATTTGGCAACGGGAGGATCTAACGTTTTGATAAAGCCAGAGAGGATCTCCGTTGTGTCCAGAAAGTGATGATAGTGTGTCTGAACTGGACTAGAATGAAAGGAACTAAATGCTAATTGAGTGGACTGAGTGTCTCAAAGGTCTGAATATGATGCATATGTAGTGTCTGTGATATGATATTAGAGTTTAGGAGGTTGAAAATTGTGTTTTGGAGGCTTAGTGTGTAGTAAAATAGCATGAAAGGGTTATCTGTAAGTCTGGAAAAATTCATAAAAATGCTAGAACCTAGGTCTATTATGAAGGGTAGAATTTATAGAGAATCATACCAAAAACCCTAAAAATTGGCTGGTGCGTCGCAACACGCACTACGCATGCATGTGAGCCATTACGCATGCACAATAGCATTTGTGCATGCGCCATGCTATTTACGCATGCGCATGTCGTTTTGGCCCTGGGTTTTTCCTAAGCCCGATTTTCTGAGTCCGGTTCGATTCCTTTCAATTTAGTGTTTTTGGTTTTCTAGGTTCGTTTGAAGTTCGATTTGAGAAGGTCAGATCCGTTGGGCTCGTATTAACAGGCTAGATGTAATTGTGTCAAAATGAGGGTTCATAGCTGCCCCCTTAGTAGTCGTGTTCGTAGGAACGTAACTGCTAAGTGTGAACGCAATAAATGCAGCAACTTAACTTTTTTCCTATAAATAGGGCTTAGGAATGTCATTTTCACTCACACCTTCAAATTCTCTGATATTTTCTCTAAAAAATTCTTCTTATACCTTTCTAATTTGGAGAAAAGAGCTTTTGGATGTTACCGGTTCCGATTATCGAAGAGGAGGAAGATTTATCTGGATTGTTGAGTACGTTGCTAGGGAGGGATCACGTTCCACCCTTTAAGTTTCCATTGGACAATGATCTTGTTGACAATCCACAACTCAGTTTTTCTGTGGAAGAATTACTCGACAAAATACCAGATTTACGTGCTAGGCCATCCAATCCTATTGATGTACCATTACCGGATTGGCAGGCGCACACCAGCTGGCTTGGCTTTCCAATGGTATGTATTTTCCTGTCACTCTTTTTTTTTTTCTATGCTCTTTTTTTTTTCTTTTTTTATATGCTTTATTTTTCTCTCGTATTTTATTTTTTGCAAAACAAAATAGAGTTAGAAATAAGTGCAATTGAAAATAATGAGGATAGAATACGTACTTGTGGGATGGCCAGTTTAACCAGAAAGGTGGTAGGTCTCACTTAGGTAAAGTGATTGAATTTCTGAATGCCCACGTAGAGGTTTTATAGTGGGTAGCCCCTGCTCATCTGATGGACTGGCTACATTTAGATATAAGGTGTACTCCTAACAGGAGCCTGATTTTTGCCCTTGCTAAGAGGTGGTGGCTGACCACCAACACTTTTCACTTGCCTATGGGGGAGATGACTATGACCCCATTTGAGTAGTCTTGCTTGACTGGGATGCGGTTTGGGCGTCGCACTATTGTTTTTTTATACGAGGGCGAGGCAATGCCAGGAGTTAGGGAATTTGCTGGGAGAGCATCTGCCTTGTGTTGGTTAGGGCAGATTCGGAGGACCGTCTTACTGGATCTGCTTTCTCAGATGGATCGGTAGATTAATAATTTTAATGTTGATCAGTGTGCTTGAGTCTGCATTCTGATCATCCTGTCAACCATTTTTCTATATAATGAGTCAAGCTGGGTTAATATGAAGATTCTTGCCTCACTGACAAATTTGAGAGACTTAGGCGATTACGATTACGCTGGTGCCGCTTCCAGATAAGCATGGGCAACCTATCTAAGATTGTTGGAGCTGGCATTCCCTTGATTTCCATTGTTTGGGTGGTCAGTGTTATCCCTTTATTTCATTATTTCTAATGTTTATTTATTTTGTTCTAATATATCTATCTTCTTTTGCAATTATGGGCCTTTTCCCATTTTGGTGTGATTGGCCCCAAGTGTAAACCCTCATTTTGGCATCATTGAATTCGATCCATTAATAAAAGCCCAACGAATCTGATTGGGCTCAAATCGGACTTCAAACGAGCCCAAAAAACCCAAAAAATTGAATTGGGCTGAATCGATCCGAACTAAGAAAATCGGGCCTATGACAGACCCATGCCCAAAATGACAAGACGCACGGGCGAACGACTTCATGCATGTGTGAAGCCTTCAACGCATGTGTCAAGCTCTTCATGCATACGTCAAGGCCCACGCACATGTGTGGAGCGTGTGACGCACGGGCTAGTCAGTTTTAGGATTTTCTGATTCGTTTCTCTACAAATTCACCTTCCAGAACAGAGCCAAGTTCAGAATTTTTTACCAACCTTTCCCAGATTATAGAACACACTCCATACACACTTATAGACATCAGTTTATGCAATTTTACATCAATCTGAGCCTCTATAATGTAATTTTCAGACTATAAACACTCCAATTTCAGACACTACGGATGATCAATTTAATCAATCAACATTCATTCTGGTTCGGTCTACATCAGTTTAGAAACTCAATCAATCCTTTCTGAATACAATGGAGACCCACTCCGGCTTCATCAAACTGTTAAAACCTCCAGTTCTCAAACCACTCAAAAAGGTAAATACAATATAGTATACTTTTTACCTCCAATCCAATTACTATTTTAAGCCCTTTAATTCAGACTTAAGGCATGCTTTCTAAATCATTCATTTTAAGCCATTTAATTCATATTAAGACAATTTTATGAAAATCATTTTCATAATTAAAATCAACCAAACCCTAAATCTATTAAGTACAACACATAATCAAAATTCATTTTTCATTGATCAAGATTCAGAATTGGTTAATAACCTATACGGTTAATTGTTTTTACAAATCTAAAATCAATTAGCTACTGAACCAACAAACCACCCCATTGTTATTAAAATAACTCCCACCCTTCGCAAGAAGGGAGAACGACGTGAGTTTGATTCCTATTCAAAGGGATACGCCACTAAGCCTTCTATGGTTTCAACTCTAAAAATTGTTTTCTTTATCATTTTTATTTATTTTTATTATTATCTTGGTTATCTACATTTTTTCTCTATATGCCTTTCTATATTTCACCTATTAAATGTTTGTTGTGTTTATGTTGCTATTGTTCTATGTGATGAATGGTTTTAGGGAATGCGTGCTCCTTCCAGATCATAAGACTAGAGGGAAGATCCCCTGTTTATCAATTTTTATTGTATTAATTTTACTGTGTTCTTTGGGGCGATGTGCCTTCCCTAGGACCTGAAGTGGGCTAGAGATAGGACCCCTGGCAAAATCACTTACGTTTATCGCTTTATAGATGTCATTTGCATAATTTGGCATGCTTATGCATTCATCTGATATAAATGTTCATGCATACGTGAAAATCATTATTTTAACTAAACTTACATGATTTCTCGAGCCAAAATCTTGTTTTAATTAAAATGGTACAAAATTATTTTTATTAAAATATTTTTTAGATCATGAACCCCCGAACCTCCTTTGGTTCCAAAAATGACTACCTTTTCCAATTGGGTAGAAAAGTGAATATTTTCTAAAATGGAGTTAAAATAAAAAGGTTTCTTAATCACCTTAGAATAAAACTAACTTTTCTAAAAGGTTAAGTGGTGACTTTAATCGCTTTACATATAACACGCACTTTAATGGACAGATGTTGGGGCACAAATGTGGGAACCCGATCCACAATCCATGACACCTCAAAATTGCAATCCAAAAGGTTTCTTCCAGGCCTTGATAGAGGTCTGCAAGCACACTTCTTCGGGGGAAATCTCGCTGGTCGTTCGGGTGAGGCCTCACAGCTAGTGACTCCATTGGGGAAGTTTGGTAAATTGACTAAAAATTGAGTGGGGTATTTTTTTAATACAAAATTTTTGACCGAACTCATGAAAAAGTAAGTTCTCATGCATCACTTCCTATACACCTTTATATTAAGAAAACTCGGATAGCGTAGCATCAAGTGAGCTTCTTTCTTTAGGACTACTTCATCGATAGTGAAATAATCCAACTCCAGGGTGCTCCAATTGATCCTTTCAGTTGGAATAATGAGGTATATATAGCCATTTGACCTACTTGAGTCTCCTTGGTTCTTATGGTTAGGTAATGATTAGGGTTAACCCTAGGTCCTATGTATCTTAATGGACTCTATATTACTGTCATCATGGAACCATTTTCATTCATGCATATATGCATGCATCACCACATCCAAAAACTAAAATTGGACAAAGTGCACTGTTCCAAACATAAAACCAAACCTTTCAAAATACCTTTCCCTTTACCTGCCTGAATTTGGCTTTACTTGTTTCTTTCAAAAGATTATACTCCATTTTCTGTCCCTTTTCACAAAAGGTCATCATATTTACTGAAGATATTCCACCTACCAACACTGCTATCGATGCCACTGCCACTGGTGCCCCTACTGGTATTCCTGCTATTGCTTCACTTGCCGCATCTGCATTTACCGACCTTGTTGGCACTCTGGCTGCCTTTATGCAAAGATAAAAAGATGTTATAAAAGTCCAATAAGAGATCCTCACTGCAATGAGGCAAAGCCAAGAACAGGGTATTCTAGGTAAAGTTCAGACCATGCTTAATCAAAGTTAGGTCTAACCCACTAATCATGCCTCGACTACGTCTGACACTCTAGCTGATGAGGTCATTATATTAAATCCACAGTCTGACCATGGAAATAACACTTATGTCACCCCTGTTACTGATTCTTTCTCAAAAGGGCTTGAAGAACATCTATTCATTAAGACTATGACTTAGGAATACCAGGAAATGGAAAAGAACCTGCAAGCCCTTAAGAAAAAGGAGAAACTCCTAGATGTCAAGGCATTGAGCCCATTCCCCAAATCAAAGCTTCCTCCTAAGTTTCAAATGCCACACTTTGAGAAATTCAAATGTACCTCCTACCCTGAAACTCATATGAGAATTTATGATGGAACGCTCTGACCTTTGGGAGTTGAAGGCAAGATCCTTGCTCAACTCTTCCAACTATCTCTCACTAGTATGACTCTGACCTGGTTTATACAATTAAAGGATTCTAAGAAATAAACATTTAAATCCATTTGTATTGAGTTTGTGAAAGAGTATTCCTACAACCAAGTGGTTGACATCAAGAGAAGGGACCTTGAAACAACCAAACAACTCTCCAAAGAGACCTTCTCTTCCTTTATTCCTAGATAAAGGGAGAAAGCCTCCCAAATGCTTAGCAGGCCAACTGAGTTTGAACAGATTAACATAGTTGTCAAGAACCTATTACCCATGTTTCGAGATAGAATGATAACACAACATTTTCCTAACTTCAAGGCTTTAGTTACCATGGGATCTCAACTAGCAGATGCAATAGAATCTGGCCTCATTAAGGATGAGACTCTGACTTTATCCTCTCATTTAAGAAAACCACTGGTACACAGAAAGATAGTGGGGTTAATGCAATCACAGCATGTAAACCTCTCCAAATATTAAAAAGGGAGTTTTCTAACCTAAAGGGGATAACACT